>CM039602.1:37947839-38017403 GCA_022457205.1 Saccharum spontaneum | reverse complement strand
TGACTAATTAGGTTCAAAACGTTCGTCTCGCAAAGTACAACCAAGCTGTACAATTAGTTTTTGATTTCATCTACATTTAGTACTCAATGCATGTATCGCAAGTTTGATGTGACGGGAAATCTTTTTTTTGCATAGTGTTTTTTTTTATGAAACTAAACACAGCCTTTGTTGGAACCTGGTAAAACGTCAATGAACATCCTTGCACGTGTTCAGTGGCGGATCCAAAGGGGGGGCTGCCGGGGCTACAGCCCCCCAATCAGCTTGATTACTTACTAAATCACTGTTGCTTTATGTGAAATTACCATTAATTTTTAGCATTAGTCCTAAATCTTCCTTGTTTAGCCTCCCCTTTACCTCAATCCCAGCTCCGCCACTGCACGTGTTGTTTGCCGTTGTACGTAAAATCATATAAAACGTTTGCCACGCAGTCGGGGCGGAAAATGCTAGCAGTGTTGGTCAATCAAGGAACTTCATTTACTAACATCAGCGAGTACAGTCAGAGTTTGCGATACTCTCCACATGTGAGGCTAGTTTTAGTGGAAATTTTATGGCCCTATTACCAATGTATTCATATTTTGGAAGAGTCTCATAAAACTTTTATCATCTCTTTTTATCCACATCAACCTATTTAATGTCCATAAAACTCTGATAAAACCCCACTAAAACTGACCTCTGTCCCTCTTTGTTATAAATGGGTCACTTGTCTCTCTGCAAATGTACAGTGCTTGACATTTGTTTCATTCATAGGGATCGGATAGAGGTCGAATGAACAGTCAACAGTCGATTGATTCTGTTGTCCAAAAAAAACAGTCGATTGATTACAGCCCCCTAAAAAAGAAATCGATGAATGCACTATACTGCTATACACGAATCTGACCCAACCTTGTACTTGTGCGTTCCAGAATCGGGGCTGGTTCGGCAGGTAGGAAAGTTAGCAGGTTTCGGCTGATTCAATAGTATTATGTGAGAGAGAATAAGCTGAAACAAGCTGAAACATGACCAGCAGAAGAGGGTCTGGGTCCGCAATCACGAGTCTCACTCTCACCAGCGCAAATCCCATTCCTTCTGCCCCCGCCACCTACCAGCACCATCCATTACTTGTTGCATTGCAAATAACGATGCAGCGGAGCAAGACCGGCGTCCTCCCGTGAGATCACTCGCTCACGGTACCGTATTGACCGCGACGTCGCAGCACCAGAGATCCGCAGGTGTTTACCGGTCCCCTTCCGGGCAGGGCACCGATCCGCGCCATCAAGCGAGCATCCCACACCAATTGCCCGTTGGATTTTTCTCCGTGGCCGTAGCATGTTCGCATGAGCTTTCAACTGCTTATTTTCAGTCAGCCAGCAGTGTTTTTCTCTCACATAAATCAGCTACTTTTAGCCGCTTATTTTCAACGAAGCGAACATTGCGGAGCCAGAGCGTGGCGTAGTCAAGCCTGGGGGACCTGTACAGTACAACAGTGCAACGGGAACGGGGCCACGAGCACGAGGAGCATGTGCTTGGCCGCTGACCTGAGAGCGACGTCTTCCTACCCCCACTGGCGCTGTGGCGTGTCGCTGGAGCCGTCGGACGCGGACGCCAAGGCACCGGACCGAGTAGGCTGCTGACTCTGTTCCGGACGCCGACGCACGCACGGGCACGGCGGCGGCGGCGCGGGCGTGAGGTGGAAAACGGGCGACACGCGGCGCGGCTCGTACTCGATGCGTCGCGCGCGGACGACGAGTAAATTCCTTCCATTCATATCCACCGTTTCATGTCTCCTTTTTCTCCTCTGGATAAAGGATCCAGATGTCACTGTTTACTACTCCTGCGTCAGAAAAATTACCCAAATACTCTCTACGTCTCATAAAAATATCATTCTCGCTTCAAAAAATTAAACACTTTTAACTTTAGCCAAATATATATATATTAAAAATATTAACATATATGGTACGTAATTAATATCATTAGACAGTCGTTAATAAATTTTTATAATATAAACTTATTTAAGATATAAATGTTGTTAATATTTTTTATAAATCTAGTTAAATTTAAGAAAAGTTTGACTAACACATTTCTCATGGCAATTTTCTTACTGTCTACGTAGTATACAGTAATTGAGTGTTTTAAAGCCGTTAGACACTCGACCTCCTCCTTTCCTTCCCCCGCCGCTGTTATGGCATGGTCACCCCCATCCTAACCTCGGCCGCCTACTTCGCCACTCGCTCAGGCGGTGTCATTGCTGCCTCTGTCTCACAGCTGTCTCTCTCGTCTCTACTGCCTAACCTGCCTCCCCTAATTCCTTTTTGTAGAGGAATAGACCGAAACAATAAGTATTGTATAGAATTTCGGTTTTTTTTAATGGGGCTGAGTAGTACTCCGTACCGTTCCGTGTCCGACCCAACAACGTAAAAAAAACGTTTTTTCGATCAGTATATAAAATTCTATATATAGAGGCAAGCAAACCTCGCCCACACCTCCAAAACGTGACACCCCGCGCGGCACCTCCGCCTCCACCCCAACCTCGCTCCTGTCTCACCGCCACCGCCGAGATGGCCTGCACCCACCTCGCCGCCGCGGGGGCCTCTTCCCCTGCCGCCGCAGCGGTTCGTTCCCCGGCGCATTCCCGAGCCGCCGCCTTCGCGCGCCTCCGCTCGACGCCTTGTACGAATCGCTCTTACCCGGTTCCACCTCATCCGCCCCCCTTCCTGGATTGATTCGCCGCATTGTTGACGGGCTGCCTGTGTCTGCTTCTCCCGCCCGCAGGTTTTGCGAGCGCTGGCTTGTCGATTAAGGGAAACAGGGCGGCGGCTTTCCCGTTGGTCGCCGCCGCGGGGCCGGCCGCGGCGGCGCCGGTGGCCGACCTGGACGGCCGCCCGGCCGCGGAGAAGCAGTCCATCATTGTCATCGATAACTACGACAGCTTCACCTACAACCTCTGCCAGGTATTTTGGCGTTCTATGTTGTTTTGGGGCGTGTTCCCTTGCCAATTGTTTGATTATATGTGATCTGTGTTCGCGGTATCCTTGCTAGTGGAGATGAGTGGCAGCTAGCTGCGGACTGTATGTGGGTTCAATCTTCGCACGTACCATAGTTTTTGTTTGTGGTTATGCCTCTGGTTGCAGCTATAGCAAGCATTTCTGGATAATTGTTTGAACATTTTCCCATTGAGTTCAATAGTCTTTGATTATTGCAAGATGAATTGCTATGCCCAGGTGGAATAGTTGCTTTCATGTTTCTCACGATGTTAGTTCAAGAATATTTGCAAGATGAATTGCTATGCGCAGGTGGAATAGTTTCTTTCACGTTTGCTCACAATGTTAGTTCTAGAATAAGATGCATATATACACAATTTTTGTCCGTGTTTTGAGTAATTTTGTTTGTTCGTGATAATGTTATGATTTTTTTATTGTAGTTTTGCAATTGCAATATGCCAAGACTTTTTTTTTTCAATTATGCTTTTACTGAGATATATGATCAAAGTTCACAAGGATGCTAGGAATGTATTCAATGATGCTGTTATACATTATGAACCTTTTTATGGAATTTGTATCTGCTATAAGTAGGCATCCATACTTGGCTGGAAATACCTATCTGTCACATTAAAGTCCTAAACGATGTTGTCACTCTTTGTATAAAAAAAAGGGGCAGACCCAGTGCCAGAGGCTCCCACACGAGTGGGGTCTGGGGAAGGGAATAACCGAAGTATAGTCTTACCTCCGCAGAAATTCTGCAGAGAGACGGCTTCGAACCCAGGACCTGGTGACTCGGCGAGCTAGCACTCACCAACTGCACCAGGCCTGCCCTTCTATTGTCACTCTTTGTATAGTGTAAACAAAGTTGTATAAGAAACCTTTTGTAGGCACAGCTCTACTTTATATCTACATCGCTTGAATTGCACTTTTATGTCGATACTAAAACGGTAAAACCAGAATCATAAGTGCATCCTTTATTCTTGGCGATGTGTGGATCATGTGTTATTGTGTTTCTTTTTCCACAGAATGCTTATAACATTCCTTTATTGCAAAATTTGGACTTAAAACAGGAACGCTAGATTTGTTTTGTAGCTATCGACTTAACAGATTCTGTGCCCATTTCTGTTGAGTATCTTCAAGTCTTTGCTACCTTTCTTTTTTCTGCCGAGAATAGTTTTGTACTACTGGAACTTAGGTACTGTTTGTTTCTGCAAAGGCAGCATCAACGTAAAAGGAGTGGCTACACGGCGGGAACGGGAAGGGAATCAATAATTTACTTATTTTGTTTGGTCCAGTTGCGGCAGTCGGAAAGCAAGTTTGTTTTGACGCTGACGCGAGCGTAAGCAGTTACCACCCAGGATCGGGCGTAATCAACGTGTGCTGAACGTTCGTATCTATTTCCGTGCAATTCGGTTACACCGTACGTGTAACAAACAATAACTAACACAATCGAGTAGCGATGTGATCGGATCACACTACAAAACAAGCCAACCAAACAGCACCTTAGTGTACATTTATTTTTTCATGGGATTAGATATCAAAAGGGTTAGGATCCAGTTACCAATGGAGTGTCTCCTAGTTTCTGATCAGGGTGAGGCATATGCATAGGTGGCAATTAGGCACTAGGTGGGAGGCTGACGAGCAGCGGTTAGTCAGGTTAGATGGCCTTTTAAAACAGTCGTTAATATTGATATTGGCATACTCCTTTGCAATAAAGCTATAAAAGGTATGCTGTTTGAAAAATAATTTTTGTTTTGGTGGGCAAGTATGCATTTGAATGTTACAATGCCATTTTTTGTGTGGAAGTAAAAAGCTTGGAAATGGCGCTTCAGCGTCTTTTGGCTCTTCAGCAGCGGTGCCCATTAATTGAAGAACACTATATAATAACTAAAAGGACAACATTGTTAAGAAGTATGTATGCAGAGGTCATTCTAGGCAATTGGTTTGTTTGTTTAGGAGTGTGTTTTGTGAGACATATCAGTAACTATTGAATCCTCTGTAAATTTTCCTTACTATTTTGTTAAGTAACTTACCACTTACCAGGGTACATGACATGGTTTGGTTTCGAATGTTGACTTTGCTAATACCGACAAGTTCACTTGGCATGGCTAATTTGGCTTTTGCAATGCTGCAATGTTTGTGTGATGTAGGATGACATACTGCTTTGTGAGATTAGAACTTTCTATTAATGACGATTAGGCCAAGTAATGTGCATTTCTATTGTACCTCATAGGTGGCATCTATTTATCCTTTTTTTGAAACACAATTTCGTATTGCACTTTATTGAAACATAATATAGAGGAGAAAGAAAAGAAAAGAAACATATGCTATGAGCAAAACACGTCTTTGCTGACATTTTGTGTTTAACGATGAAGTATATGGGGGAGCTTGGATTGAACTTTGAAGTATACCGCAATGATGAACTGACCATAGAAGATGTAAAGAGGTATACTTAGTTCTCTGAGAACATTTTCAATATAGCGGCTTTGTATTTTCCCCCAATATCAAAAAGAGAAAAAAATTATTGTTATACTTTGTTTCAACTAATCCCAGTTTGATGAGCATGGTCCCTTTTCATTTATTATAGGAAGAACCCAAGAGGAATACTTATTTCTCCAGGGCCTGGTAAGTTTAGCCTTATTGAATATCACAAGTGTTTAAGCTTCTGAGTGTAATAAAAACTTTCGTATTTGTTCTTTAGGTGAACCACAAGATTCAGGAATATCATTGCAGACTGTTCTTGAATTAGGCCCAACCATCCCAATTTTTGGAGTTTGCATGGGCCTGCAGTGCATTGGGGAGGCATTTGGGGGTAACATTTATATCTTTATACCAGGTTGCTAGTTTTTTAATGGCCTCTGCTTTTGTCTCTCAAACATTTATGACATGAATATGCAGGAAAGATTATCCGTGCTCCTTCTGGAGTGATGCATGGGAAAAGCTCTCCAGTTTATTACGACGAGGAATTAGGAAAGGCCTTATTCAATGGCTTGCCAAAGTATGGTTTAATTCCTTTTTTAAAACTAAAGAGTTTTGCTCTGCTTTTAAGAAAGCAAATATTCAGTATGGTTTAATTTCTGAACCATTGAATCTTCTGAATGTTATTTTGTTTGTTATTGTTCACTATTCGCACTGATTCTTGTGGCTTGTTATACTGTTCATGACTACAAATTTGCATAATTTACTAGGTTTCATGGAGTGCCTTTTATATAACAACATGACATGCAACTAACTCAGTTTCTGTGGGTCACTCTGCTTTTTATTGAATAAGTCATTCAGCCATGTATGAGAAGTTCCTAACCTCTTATTTCTTTAAAATAAATGTGTTCTTACTTGAGTTGTTGAATGAGATGGTAATATATACCATTTCACTTATATTATTATAAAACCTCTGTCAGAATTCAATGCCAGTTACTTAATTCAGTTTATGGTACTCCCAAGTAAACCTTCTGAGTTGACACCACCCTTTGCTTCCATGTACAGCCCTTTTACAGCCGCGAGGTACCACAGCTTGGTCATTGAGGAAGAAACCTTCCCACATGATGCTTTAGAGGCCACTGCATGGACTGAAGATGGACTTATCATGGCTGCTCGCCACAAGAAGTACAAACACATCCAGGTACTCCTATTTCCCAACATGTTTTGCCATGCCATTGGATGCCCACGCTGGCCTTTTGAGTCCTGCTGAGGATTTTCTCCTTGGAATTCTGGACTTGTATTATAGTGACTGCTAACGGTAACTGTTTTCAGGGTGTCCAATTCCACCCGGAGAGCATCATCACCCCTGAAGGCAAGAAAATCATCCTGAACTTTGTCAGATTCATTGAGGAACTGGAGAAGCAGCGTTCGTAGGGGAGGTTGATGCCACCGGTGGCTTCATCAGTCAGAAGCAGAGACAAAGGCGCTTGAAGCTGCGTAGTTCCGGGGCTGGCAGTGGAAGTTAGCTAGGAAACAGCATTTTCCTCTCTTAATTCATTGTGTTCGTGGTAATATAATCTGTGTGGGCCGAATTTTGAATAAAGTCCAGCTGATCAAATAAGCGCTGGTGTTGGTGCTCTCTAGGTGAATATATATCCGGTAATTTTCGGCAAGGGAGGCCTTGGCACATCTTTTGTCTTGAGTTCTGGCGATAGCAAGACCTGCCGTAATAGCATCAGGCGTTTCTTCTATGCTGGTGCCGCAGTAAATTGTGGTGTTCTGCACGGCTGCACCTACACGCCTGCGGCCGGAAAGCATCCTAGTCCTAGCAGCGGGCCGATTAGCATGGCGAATTTGCAAAGCTCAATATTTTAGCCGTCGAGTATGCAATTTCCTCGTCTGTAGAGGTAGACCGTACACAGAACGAGAGAGTGCACTTTGCTAAGGGCAGTCCCAATGGAAAAATCACAAGTAGTTTCTACAGTCTAGGATATCGTAGAAAGAAACTATTCTTTCCAATGCAACTTTTCTATCTAGTGTGTAGACAAAAATCTGGCCAATCATTTACCGTGTGCTTCTCTCCTATCTCTGGATCCTTTGTGCATTTTATTTTTCTGTCCAGTCCTCTGCTCCTCGCTTCCGTTGCTTGGAACTGGATTTCTCTTCTCTTCGTTTGCATCTAGAACTAAAGGAATGGCTGAAGCAAGCAACGGGATGAGAAGATCCAAGATCGTATCGAATCGGGCTGCTATGCCTGCGCTTGCTTGTCTTTGTTGTCCACGGGGGCGTGGGCAGCAAGCATGTGGCCGGCAAGCAGGCATCCATGCGCCGGGCGGCCATGCCCAAGCTCAGCAGGCGGTGGCAGCGCCAAAGCCGAACCCAGCAATCTCCACGTTTGTCGCGTCCATGGGCGGCACAGCAAGGATGAGCTTTGCGTCAGAGTTCTCCAGGCTCAGCGAGATAACGCAGGGGCATGGCCCTGCAAGCATACGGCGGTGGCGTCTGAGGGGATGGGCTCCCGCGACGCGGCTGGCTTGAGCGCGCGGCCGTAACGTCGCCGGCGTTCCGGTGTGGCCGGTCAGCTCCTCCGCGGCACCGGCTAGGCATCGCGCGCACAGGATCTGGAAGAAAGAGGATAGAAACGAGCAGAGTCCTCCCAACGCTGTTTTGCCGGTTTCTTCACACCTTGAACCACGCGAGGACGTCGAGTCGTGAGGAAGAAACGATTTCTTTGTTTCGCAATCTCTCTCCTTATTAACTCTAGTGCCAGCTCAGCAATTTGCTTAGCTGTCAACCTAATTAAGATAGATAGAAACCACAATAAATATCCCATTGGGACTGCCCTAGCTGCAAGTTTTGCTCATACAAAAGTGATTGGATTTGGACCGCATTCTCGACGAGGGACGGTACGTCTAGTTGACTATAATCGTCCTCAAACAGGTATTCGTTAACCTTACTAATCGGAGCAGGAGTGCAGGAGTCGTACGGGAACAAATCAGTCGCTTGATGCCCTAAAAAGAACGGCCGGCTTGAGGCCCGACAGCAAATGCATCGTCTTTCCTGTGGGCCAATGACACACCAAAGGTCCACCTAAGGACCAAAAGCCCACGGTTTCATGGACTCCTACTATAAACCGAAGAGACGGAGATTCAGAAATCAGAATTCAGAAGCGTTCCACCCGAAACTCGAACAAGCGTGCACTGCAGAGCCCGTCCGCCACGCACGCGCTTCCCTCTCCACGACTCCACCGGCGTCGGGCAATCTATGGACGGCGGCCGCGCGACGCGGGTGCAGCCGATGCTGGAGAAGCGGCCGAGCCACCGGGAGCGGCACTTCACGGCGGGGGAGGTGGTGCGCGACGTCATCATGGGGGTGTCCGACGGCCTCACCGTGCCCTTCGCCCTTGCCGCGGGGCTCTCCGGCGCCAGCGCGCCCTCCTCGCTCGTCCTCACCGCCGGACTCGCCGAGGTCGCCGCCGGCGCCATCTCCATGGGACTTGGAGGGTAACTGCTTGATCAAACTCTTGTCTATGCAGATGCAGTTGCTTGCCACATTCGTCACGACTCACGACTGATTTATTAAGTTTAAGCGGAAGCTACCAGAGACTTCCTTCCGTTTGTCCGTTTACGTTGACTGGGTGATTTTAAATTTTATAAACTCAACTGTGAGCTGCATATATATTGAGTTACCAAAAAAAAAAGGTGCATTCACAATTACATTCGGGTAGACATCTCGAATTTCGCAGTCGTCCTTGGTAGAGAATTAGAGGCGTCTTATCTGCCTCGAGTATTTGAGTATATAGCGCTAGTATACTCATAGCATAATAACGAACACTAGACTGGAAAAATATCAGTCTGTAAGTTTGCACTGTTCAGCAGATATGGACATGTCACATGTGCTTTGTACCAGCTACTTGTAAAATTGGCCCTCATCCAACCCAAAAAGGAAATCGCTAGGACAAAAGCTAGCTCGTGATAGACAAGTGTGTGGCCCTCTTTCACGTGCTCCTCCAGCACGCTTTGTGTTACAAGTAGTTATCACAACTTTTAGGCCGAGCAAAATGGAACACAATAATTCCATCTTTCTATCTGAGAAACAAGACAAACACCACATTGTTTTCAATTAGAAAAAGGTGTCCACTAACGCATGACTCTGAATTTCTGATCCGCGCCCGCGCCATGTGGTAGGTACCTTGCAGCCCAGAGCGAGGCAGATCATTACAAGCGGGAGATGAAAAGGGAGCAGGAGGAGATCATCACCGTCCCAGACACTGGTATACATGGATGCCAGTTCATTATGTAGCATTTCTCCTGACCGTTGGTGTGTATGTATAATATATGACTGGCATTCTGACCCGTTGGTGTTTTGAATCCTTGATTGATCATCCATTCCAGAGGCTGCTGAGATTGGAGAGATCATGTCACAGTATGGGCTTGAACCGCACGAGTATGGCCCTGTCATCGATGGGCTCAGGAGAAACCCTCAAGCTTGGCTAGACTTCATGATGAGGTATGATCAACTGTTACATCCACTACCACTGGTTCCCATTTTTGAGTAGCCCTGCTCACTCATTTTGTAGTTTGGAAACAAATGGCCATGGTGGGACATAAATTGAATGGCTTTGCAGTAGTTCATAAAACTGTTGAGAACATAAAACATCATGTTATCAGTCATAAACAACCCAAGAAAGATGATGACAAACCTGTAGAAATATCATTAACGGAAGGTAAATGGTTTTCTCAACTAACCAGGGAAATGTGTTCAGGTTTGAGCTGGGATTGGAGAAACCAGATCCTAAAAGGGCTCTGCAGAGTGCTTTTACTATCGCTCTATCTTATGTGATCGGTGGATTGGTCCCTCTCCTGCCCTACATGTTCGTCTCCACAGCCCAGAACGCCATGTTCATATCCGCTGGAGTCACATTGGTCGCACTACTCTTCTTTGGCTACATCAAGGGTCGCTTTACTGGGAATCGACCATTCATCAGTGCTGTCCAAACTGCTATTATTGGAGCACTTGCTTCAGCAGCAGCATATGGGATGGCAAAGGCTGTTCAAGCTAGATAGTTGTTGAGGCATCAAGCATTTGGAAACCAAAATTTCAGTAGGCTGCAATAAACTAAAGAAAGTTGTAATTCTTCTCCTTTGGGACATCTCATTACATTATCTACTTGCAGAATCTAATGCTAGTCTACTCTTATTTAATTTTAAATAGATATAGGGAAGAAGATAATAAATAAAATATCTCTGTGCCTCACTTTATTAGTAAGGTAAAGACTGAACTTGACACGCTACATATTCAATCATGATGACAAGCAAATTGAGATTACCACAGAAGTCTATATGGGGCATCAGACCAAGATGGGTGATGAATTGATGATAGCACAAGTTTAGCTCGAAGAAAAAAGAATGATCTTAGCCACAAGTAGGTTAGATAGGTCCTTCAATAATATACTAAGAAGAGACGCCTTACTTGTAATCATCACAGGTATCTGATCCATCTGTGACAATTTGCTGTGAATCTGTGATTTCTTAACTTTGTAGCATGACTGCAAGACAGTACTAGTAGTTTGAATCCAACAGGCACAATCACAGCCATGCACCAGATAGACCAGTTGCTAAGACATCTCAGATCTACGCAGAACAACAGTTATCAAGATACTTTGACTAAACAGAGAATCATGAAACATATTTAGACCTTGATTTGTTCGAACCTCTGCTTTCCCCCTCCCAGACAGCAATCTTCAAAGCCGAGTATGTGTGCTCACTGCTAAATAAGATACCTTTACCACATTCATCAATCTGAGTGTGAAAATCATATTCATGTTGCATTGTCAATCTTCAATCTCTAAGGTTGTCACAGGTAGGGAAGTAGAATAAGTATCTTTACCTAGCAAAACTATCAAAACTATCCATTATCATGGTAACTCTTATTTGATTTCTTCTTGACAAATTCATTGATTAATGAAGTATAAACCCCAAAATCAGAAACCATTCCTTTTGCACTTTTCAGTTCTTCAGCATCTCTAACTTTTCCATGCTTGCAACGTCCATCCAAAAGAATGTTGTATGTTATATCATCTGGGCACACCCCAATATTAAGCATCGCATTCAGAAGCATGTCCGCATTCTTCATCTGCCCCAGAATGCAGAAGCCATTCATAACCACATTATATGTCACAACTCCCGGCTTCCGGCCCTTATTCTGCATCTCTTTCAGTAGCTTAAAGCCTGTCTTCACATCACTATTCTTACAGAAGGCATCAATCACCATCGTGTATGTCGTGTTGTCAGGTTCCAAACCAGCCTCCACCATCTCACATAGGATCCTTTCTGCATCAACTGAACGCCCTGCCTTGCTCAGTCCCGAGATGAGCGCAGTGTATGTGACCTCATCCAATGCAACCCCTTCATCTGACATCTCTTGTTTCATCTCCATTGCCATGTCCAACTCCCCCTCCTTGCAGCAGCCATCGATGAGTGTGGTGTAAGTAACCTTGTCCGGCTTGAGACCATTGTTCCTCATCTCCTCCACAATGTCATTGGCTGCTTTCAAATCTCGCACCCGACAAAGGCCATTCACCAAAGTATTGTATGCCACCAAATCCGTCTTGATGCCCCTTGTGGCCATGTCCCGGTGCAACTCCAACCCAGCTGCCACATTCCCCACCTTGCAATGTGCATCTATCAATGTCGTGAACACAACAGTGTTGGGGTTCACACCTCTCTCACGCATTTCCTCAAACATCTCCACTGCATCTTGTATCCTCCCTATCTTACACAGCCCCTGCATAAAAGTACTATAAGTGTACACATCTGGTGCAACTCCTGCCTTTGCCATTAGCCCTCGCAGAGCGTTTGCGCTGTTTAGATCGGACACCTTGCACATCCCAGACATCAATGTGTTGAAGCTCACTACCGTTGGCTGCACACCCCTCCTCAACATTTCATCGAACATGTTCCGCGCACTGGCAATTTTGCCTGATCTAATCATGTCACGCATTAGCATGTTAAACTGCCTGGCCTCCGGGGGCACGCCTGCGTCGAGCAGCTGCAGGTAGAAGGCGTAGGCTTCAGGAACAGAGGGAAGCCGATTCATGAGATCAGACCACGCTGGCAGGGAGGCGCGGATGCCGCGGCGGAGCGCGAGGAGGAGGAGGGAGCATCCATCGGGGAGAAGGCCCTCATCGGTGTATGCTTTGGCGACCGCAAACACAAGAGGCGCCGGGTCGTCGGTGGAGGCTGCGGAGAGGAGCAGCGGGAGGAGCCGCGGCGGGGAGTCGCGGCCAAGGCGGGAGACGAGGAGGCGGAGGAGGGGGAGAGCAAGGTGGGGGAGGCGGTGGGCGATGAGGAGGTGAGACATGGAGAGGAAGGAGGCCGGGGTGTGGCGGAAGAGGCCCGGCGGCGAGGCGAGGAGGACGCGGAAGAGGGAGAGGAGCGGGAGCGGCTGGAGGGCGAGCGGGTTGCGGCGGAGGAGGGAGAGGAAGTGCGCGGAGGTGAAGGCCGGGAGGAGGCGGAGCAGGGGCGCGGGCGCGGCGGCCGGGAGCGGAGCGGGGTGGACGGGGAGGCCGAGCGCAACCTCGGACGCCGCGACGAGGAGAGGATCGGTCTCGCCCGGGGCCGGGGGCGGCGGCGGCAGTGTCGACCGCGGCGCGGCGTACCATGGGGGAGAAACGGGCGGCTGGGGTTCAGACGCCGGCGGGCGGTGCTGGATGGGGCGAGGGCGGAGGGCTCTGCCTCTGTGCATTGTGGTCGCCTGATCGGTGGGGTAGGCAGAGCGCCAAGTTTAAAGATGACTGGTGCAGAAAACAAAACAGTTGGTAAATCTTGCTCCGGAAATCAGAATAAATAAATAATTAAGAGCATCTCCAGCAACTCCTCAAATCCATTTGGTATTCTTATTATTTTGATAAAAACACAAAAACACCTCTCCAACAACTCCTCAAATGCACTTGGTATATTTCCCAACTTGGTAAACACCGTCCGCTGCTGCGTATATCTCCGCGCGCGGCGTCGTACTTGGTATCGCGGTTTTCGCTTCGACGGCCCCCTCCCGTGCGACTCCCGCGCGCGGCAATAGTTTCCCGCGCCGTCCGGTGATCGATCCGTCTTCCAGTCACGCGTGGATATAGAAGCCCCGTCCCTCGATCGACTTCTCCTCTCCCCGTCCCTGCTGTTCTGAAGCCGTGTCGAATCCGTCTGACTTGAAACCGCGACGCCATCATCAGGTACACCGTCTCAGACATGCGCGCGTCCCCAACTCCAACTGGATCGCCATCTGCTAGTGGGCTGGGACGCCGATCTGCTGGTTTTTGACGCCGATCTGCTAGTTCATGCACTTGCCGCTGCTCATCATGTAAACGATTCTGGTAGTATATATGACATTGCTGATCATGGATAATATGCATCTGGTACTGTTGTGGTAGTATGCATGCCTATGATACAGTTTTGGTTGTCCTTGGATATATGTTCTGGTAGTATACTGTTTTGATGTTAATTTATGTTGTAAACTGATTTTAGAATGGAAGGAGAAGATGGAGATTTCTTGTCCGACATTCTTCTCCATGGAGAAGGGGCTCATGTTGCTGGTTTGGACGAGATGCACATTCCAGACACCCAAGAGAGTACTCGTAGTGACGAAGTGCAGGCAAGCCGCAGCACGAAGGGAGGAAAGAGGTCCAAAAATTTTCACTGGGAGGAGGATGAAGTTGTTTGCTTGGGATGGTTGGCCCCATCAACGGGGCTAATCAATCGCGTACCACATTTTGGGGGAAAATTCATGCTTACTACGAGGAACACAATAAATCTGGAGTTCCTCGTACAGAGAGTTCCATTATGCATAGGTTTTTGGCAATTCAGTTTAGTGTGAACAAGTTCTGTTCGTGCTATGATACCATTATACGTAGGAATCAAAGTGGCACAACTATACAAGATAAGGTATGAAATATGTCTTGAATGTTTTACTTGAACTTCACTTTTTAAATGTATACACTTTGACAATTTATTTGCCCAGCTTAATGAAGCAAAAAAAATGTACACAAACTTAGACAAGGACAAAAAAAACTTTTGTTCTTGACCATTGCTGGAACATACTCAAGGGGGAGGACAAGTGGAAAGCCAAGATGGTAGAAATTGCAGAGGCGGAGAAACTAGCAGCAAGGAAGAAGCACCAGAAGGCCGCAAAGGTGTCGAGGCCAAGGGATGAAGAAGCTAGTAATAATGATCAAGTCATAGCTCTTGATGCTGAACAAACCGAACCAAAGAAGAGGTCAGATGAGATAAAGAAGGTAAAAATTTAATGTGGTAAAGAAATATATCTATAAATTACTTAAGTTTTTTGGTTAGTATTGGACTATTGTAATAAAGCATTGATTCTTTAAATTTGCTGGTTAGTATTCAACTGTTGTAATAAAGCATTCATTCTTGAACTATGTCTAAAGGTAAAAGCAAATCTTAAGCGAGGAGGTGGTGAAGCTTGCATGGAAGCTTTGGACAAGATGTGGTCCAAGAAGGAGGCTTTCGACAAGGTAAAGGAGAAGGCGAAAGAGGACAGGTTCTTGGCAACACTAGAGATAGAAAAGGCTACACTAGAGCTAGAGAAGAAGCGGGTGGATAATGAAGCAAAAAAAGCTGAAACCGACTTGTTGAAAGAAGAAAAAGAAATTATGTTAGCGGACATGACCTCCCTCAACCCGAAGCAGCTTCAGTGGATGGAGATTATGCAGAACAAGATTCTCGCGAAGTATGCTGAAAACTAAATTTAGTTGTTGAATTATGAGCTCATCTTGTTCAGCTCATCTTGTTCAGCTCATCTAGGTGTAGTGCTACTGTGCCTTCTTTTGTGTCAGCTTCAGACATATTGTATTAGAATTGTTTGCACTTCAATATATTCAGGTTATCGGTTTCCACTTAAATATATTCATGTAACGTTGCATGGTACTGTGTGGTGCTGCCGGCAGTTTACAATTCATATGGCCGGCAAATCTTCTGACATTCTGCTGCTCCTGGCATGATACTGTTGATTTGTTTCGTAGTGCAGCTGGTGTCGTTTGGACAGCACCTGCTGGTGTTGGACAGCACATGCAGCTGATATACGAGACTTAACCAATCATAGAAATAATATTATCCCATAGTGAAAAAAAACATCTTGGATCATACAAACTGTTTGTCTAATATTAAATGATGGTACAAGGGTAGCTCTCATATTGTTTAACATTTTGGATCATAAAAACCTCTCATATTGTTTAACATAAAATGCTAGTACAAGGGTAGCTAATATAAATCGGGATGATGATTCCATAGGTGTTCGATGAGGTCTTCTTTCAACTGCACATGTGTTTCCTTGTCTCGGATCTTTTTGTGCGCCTCAATAAATTCTTCAAGTGTGCGATGAGCATGGCCATGCTCGGGTTCCACATTATCACCACCATACTCGAAACGCTCGTTAGGATCAACCACGAATCCTTCATCTTCCACAATCATGTTGTGCATGATCACACAAGCCCTCATGATCATTGCCAATGTCTCTGGGTCCCAAAAGCGAGCTGGTCCTCGAACAATGGCAAACCTAGATTGAAGAACCCCAAAAGCTCTCTCCACCATCTTCCTCGCTGCTTCTTGCGCTTTGGCAAAATATTTCTTCTTGTTACCCATAGGATGAGAGATTGACTGAATCAAAGTAGCCTATGTGGGGTATATACCATCTGCAAGATAGTAGCCCATTGTGTAATCATGGCCATTAACAGAATAGTTCACTTGAGGAGCTCTACCTTCCGCCAAGTTATCAAACAAAGGAGACCTATAAAGAACATTGATGTATTATGAGACCCAGGCATTCTAAAGAAGGCATGCCATATCCAAAGATCATCCGAAGCAATGGCCTCCAAAATGATAGTGGGTTTATCGACATGCCCCTTGTACTGACCTTGCTTGTCATATGGACAGTTTTTCCACGCCCAATGCATACAATCGATGGACCCTAACATTCCTGGAAAGCCCTTTTCCTCACCCATTGCAAGTAGGCGTGCTATGTCTGCCTCATTGGGAGATCTGAGGTATTTTTCTCCAAAAATTTCATCCACTGCAGCAACAAACCTACGAAGGCTCTCAAGTGCAGTACTTTCACCAATGCGCACATACTCATCTGTCGCATCAGCTGCAACCCCGTATGTGATCATACGCATTGCAGCAGTGATCTTTTGGAAGCAACTCAATCCAAGTACTCCGGCCCCATTCCTTTTCTACACAAAGTAATCATCATGTGCTTCAACGGCATTCATTATGCATATGAAAAGCTCCCTAGACATCCTGTACCTAAACAAAACAATTCCATAGCTTAACAATTACAATGATATTTATGAACATACAGCAAATCATATAGAAGTGAAAGAACATAAACCTTCGACAGAATGTTTCAGGAGGGTATGTTGGATTTTCGGCCAAATAATCTTTGAACATCCTGTCGTGTCCGCCTTTTCTATCACGGTAAATGACCCTATGACCTGGGATGGAGCCACCGTGTTTCTTTCTGACATTGGAAAAGGTGTCGACAATTGCAGCAGCCGACGCAATGAAAGAGTCATCATCATCGGATGATGAATCGTCCAATTGGCTTCGAAGACGAGACCTTTTCGTAGGCATGTTTACAATCAATGGCATGGTCTATGGCTAACACCATGTCACAAGGATCAGAGATGGCCGTTTACAATCAAGGGGAGGAGGAAGAGATGATGCAGGTAATGGACGATCAGAGGACCTACCTTGGTGACCATCGGGTAGAAGCTGCAGGCCTCGTTCGGTGAAGTGCCGGCTGGCGTACTAGATGAACGAGGTCGAGGAGGAAGTGATGGCCGGCCAGAGTAGCGTCGCGGCCTCGACCAGCGCTGGCGGCCACGCACGAGAGATCGGTAGTCGATCCGTCGCCAAGGAAGGAGGATCGTCGTCGCGTGCGGCCCAGTAGCGATTTGGAGATAGGCCGGCCCAGTACCAGTTTCCAAATGAAGATATACCAAGTGAGAATACCAAATTGTTGGAGACACAAATTTATTCCACTTGCCAAACAAAATAGCAACTTCCTATAACTCAAGATATAGCAAGTCAATTTTAAGGAGTTGTTGGAGATGCTCTAACAAGTACTGTTGCATTTTTTTTTGAAACTATTACTTGTAGGCTGTTGGCTGTAGCTTGCACGTGCAGAGCCAATGCATCTTTAGATCATCGATGTGGCAGCTAATGGTAAATTCAAAATATATGTGATAACAAGTGCAGTGTTCATAGGTCCTGAGTATATGGACAAACGATTTGAAAGAAACTCCGTCCTTGTAGTAGAAGACAGACAGCCTCTTGTGCAAAAAATAGCAAATAAAATTCACTCACGGCAGGGGCTAGCACGATCCCCTGCAAATCTGCAATCAATCCAGATGCGAAGACATTCCACCAGCACCGGAATAGTGAGTGCTCCGGTAATGTCTCTCACCCAGCGTCTGTCGGTTAGACCCTTGCAGACTGTCCTCAAGTGAATCGACCTCTTCTAAACTGAGCCAGAAAGGTTAGGGGCCAAATCCCTGATGCCTTGGATCCATCTATGAGTCCAAAAGCTCGTCTTGCGACCGTCACCGACTTGAATGATCAGGGACGCCTCAAGCATTGCCTTGACAATGCGTTCAGAGCTGCGAGGCAAATTGATCGATTCTACTGTCGTCGGTTCATCGTAGCCACTCCCACCTCAAACGAAGGGAGAATAGGGACTACAACAAATAAAACAGGTCCATGATTTGAAGAGTGAAGACAGTGTCCAGCCTTCGCTTGAGATTATCAGCCAAATCAGACAGCCAGCCAGCAGTGTTTTTCTCTCATAAAAAACCAGCCAGCAGTACTTTCAACCGGCCAGATCAGCCTAAGCGAACAGGCCGAGCGCAAAGGCATCAGCCTTTTTGAACAAAAGGCATCAACCTAAAGAGCTATTGCATGGAGACATATCATAGAGAGCATTCACATTCACCCTATCGACAATAGAATAGGCATGTACACAATATATCCTTTTGAAGGTGTTCACAAAAAAAAATCTTTCCTTTTGAAGGTAAAAACAGAAATATTCACAATAGTAAGTAACAGTGAATCCCACGTTAGGTAAGGAGTAACCCGCTCACATCAGTTGACAGTCCAAAACAATGGCATAAATGGAATAAGGCAAAAGAGAAACAGGACCCATCCATAACGAAGAATCACAACAAAAGCAATGTTGATTCTGAAGTTATTTTCCTCAGATTATGCAGATAAATTATCAGCAAGTAGTGGTATTCATGAGAGAAGAGTAAAGAGGAGCACTTATATGTTAAAAAGAATGTCATGTTGGCATGCCACATCAGCAAGAAATGCCTATGTAGCTAGTACTGGTATGGACCTACGGTGCACCACTTAACAAGTTTAGGGGACTAAAAATGTATTTTCAAAGTTCGTAGACCTAAGTGGTACACCCTTACAAGTTTGAGGGCCGCTGGAGCATTTAACTCTTTAAAAGCTCGGCTATCATCCTTCTATCATGAAAATTAAAGCTAGATATGATTTCAACTCAATGTTATGCCAAGATGGAAAAAGTTTCATTGCAATATGACTACACACAAGAAACTGAGCCGCACAACACCACTAATTAATGGGCACCATCATTAACTCGACGATAGAACCATAGAAAACTACGCCCCTGTTCGGCTGAGCTTATCAGCACGGCTTATCAGCCGTGGAACAATATTTTTCTCTCACAGCAAATCAGCCACAGCCGGCTTATAAGCCAAAAAAATAGCCTACCGAACAGGGCCGTTGTCACAGAACCTCCTAATTATGATGGCCCACAAGTACACATCATTGCCATAATGACCTCTGATAGTCGTACTTATGTTCACCATAACTTAAAAGGCCTGCTTTCCTCCAAACAGGATCCAATCACAGGAGTATCGCAATATTACAACAGTTTATTCAAAATATTCAACAGAGTAAAATAGCGGAAGTCTTACAATAACATAGGTTTACAAACCAGTTTTCAAACTTCAAACCTTATGTACATTATTACAAACCAGTAGTAGAGAAGTATCGGTAGTAACTTTATTACAACACCCAAACGAGATGCCTTACCCAAAGGCCACACAGTCTACTCGTCGTCGCTTTCTTCAACCACGACGGTCATGCAACAAGGCTCGAAGCAGACTTGTTCATGAACCGCACCTGCAACAAGGGGTTCAACAAACCCTGAGTACAAGAGTACTCAACAAGACTTACCCGACTAAAACAAAGAATCCAAGGGCATGCTAGCTTTAGGGAATCAAGGTACGGGTAAATCAGAATCAAGATTTTCTTTTGTAGAAAAGCTTACTAAAGTAAATCCTTATCTTCAACATTTTACTTTTACCATTGATGGTTCATTAACCAACTCTAGGTGATCCTAGTCTAGATCAAAGTAATTATCATCAAAACCTTTCTTATTCTTTCTTTCAATTCCAGTTCTTAACTACGATGTTGGTGCAAGGCCAAGACTCCTTTCTCGTAGAGTAACGACGATTCGAACCGCTTCATTTACCCAGCTGGGGATTCCTAACCACACGACATATGTAGAACCGAATCTAGCATATATCAACTCTTACCCGAATAACCCAAAACCAGAACGTGTCCATCGCCACCCGAGAGCACAGTACTCCTCGAACCCGGCCAAATTCTAGCCCCGAGGGTACACACTACTCTCGCCATCTCTCCACTCCCAGTGCGAGGTTAGACGTTCTCGTAATGGACTAACCAAAGTAAGGCTTACCCGACATGGGCACATGGCTAGTACTAATAAAAACTCCATGACGCGAGGACCAACAACGTACGGTCCTTAACTGATAAGGCGAAAACAATACATGGGGACTCCTCTCCCAATGCACGTTAGCAGTGGCCAAACCACCCGCCCGATCTTACAAGTTCATTCACATATTTCAATATTCATTAAGGATGCCGTCATGGCTATGTAAACATTTCATTTCAAAGCTTAACTTCTAAGCATAGCGAAGCATACTACGCATTTTTCGTAAAACAGGTATCAAGGGTAATATTGCAATAATCAAGGATGATAATGCAGCAATTAGGTTATCACTCAACTCCTAATTACTTAATGCAATAAACCATAATATAAATAATAAAACATTTGTAAAATTCAAGGTAGGGTTTAAATGCACCGGGGCTTGCCTTGCTCGGACACGACGACTGACTCAGACTCGGAGACTCTAACGTCTGGTCCGGAACCCACTGACGATCGTTCTTCTCCGGAGGCCTGCTCGACGACTTCGGCTTCCTCGAAAGCGGTGACTACACGAATACATAACATGCTTTAACATGATGCTCAATGATAAACATGATGCTTGATGATAACATGCCACGGTTACGATTCGAGCACAACTTCCCTTCACGGTACAGTCGTAAATAGAAAACCTACTAACTAGCAGCGACGAGTTCCCGCGATACCAGCTCTTAACCTAACAAGTTACTAACGAGCTCAGTCATAAAATTAAGGTGCCAGAGATCACCACAGGGTAGTGACCTAAGGACATCACTCAATCAAAAGGCACACAACACTTAAAGTTCTCAAATTAATATTTATTTACTATTTAAATAATTAGGGCATAATTAGAAGTTGATCAAACTTTATCTAAACAAGTTCAAACTTTTTCTATGGGTTAAGAATGATTTATAACAATGCCATAATAAATTTCATAATTTTTGGATAAATAAATTAATTATTAAAATTACTGGAAGTTGTATTTAATCTTTATTGGAACCAATTAATTCTACTGCATAAAGTATTCAAATTCATGATTTAATATTTTTCCTAGATAGCTTATACATTGAGAAGCTTACACAAAAATTTTCAAGAATTTTAGAACTCTACACAATTTTTAATGAAATAAACAAATAATAACACTATTTATTTATTTGAAAAAGAAAAACAAAAACGAAATCGGGCCGATTCTTAACTTTCCCGCGGTCCGGCCCAGCTCAACGGCCCGCTCGCGCGCCCGACCGGCCCAGCAAGCGGCCCAGCCCAGCCGGCCTGCCTCGCTCCCTCTCTCTCTGACAGTGCGGCCCCGCCTGTCATCTTCTTCCTCTCTCTCGCGCGCTCTCTCTCTCGCGTCCGCGCGCTCGCCCGCGGTGACCGGCCGACGACCGATGCCTCGGTCGACAAACCGAAGTGACCAACATGATCCAACCATCCCCGCGAATCATCTGCAACCCTAAAAGCTAAGGCTCTCCTTCCCAAACACCCTTCCCGACGGCCATGGCGGCTCGGGACGACGGCAAGGCGGCTGACCCCCCCTTCCCACGGCGGTAGCAGTTAAAAACAAGCGAGCATCACGCTCAGGAGCTCACCGTGATCTCACTGACGAACTTGGTGGGGGTAGAGGTGGTCTGGAGTGCCCGGTCGACGGTGAGGCGGTGAGGGTGACCCGGACGGTGGCGACAAGGCGCTGTTCCGACGAACACAGGACACAAAAAGGAAAACCATCAACGCGATGAGCATTACAGCACCGAGTAGGACCTTGAACAAGAAGCGGTTAAGCCAGAGACTCACCGAGACAAGCTGGCCACGGAGAGCTCGATCGCGGCGGCGACGGTGACCACCGCGAGGGAGAAAACGGCCCAACCTAGTTCGGGATGAAAAGAGGCTCTGCAATGGGGCTCAATGCGTGCGCGAAGGCAAGGCGGAGCTGGCTGCAAGAGGGAGTGGCTGGCGGTGCAGTGACGGTGGTGAATTTCGCCGGCGAAAGCCAACGGCGGCGACGGCTAAACGGAGGAGAAAAAGACGAACTCGGTGACCTCAACGTATATATAGGGCTAGGCACTGTGATCGGCTCTGGAAGACGCTCGTCGTTGCGCTGGCGTTCCTGGTGCGCGCGAAGACCGTGGAAACGGCCACGGCGGCAGTCGGCCGTCGCCCATGCCGCGCGGTGCCCGGCGGTGATACGTCGTGTACTGTAGCTCCCCCTCCAAACTCTGAAATTCAAACTGGTTTTTCAAATTACTCTCAAATTTGTATAACACCTTGAAAATCTTCCAATGTATGAAATCTTCAGAATTTCAAGATCTACAAGTTTGATATTGAACACTTTTTCAAATTCTCACTGGATTTTGAAATTTGAGTTTAAATTCAAAAAGGGACACATTTTTCAGATTTGGTAATTTAGAAATTACTTTTGATTTTATATTGAAACTTCAAAATCTCCAAACATCAAAGTTGTATATCTTGACCAGACCTACAACTTTGCTGTTCAAAACTTTTTCAAATTCAGCCTCCATTTTAAAATCTTAATTTGGGGACAAAAATGAATTAAAACTGAAATTTGTTTATTTTCAAAATTGCTCCACATTTTACACTAAAACTTTGAAAACTCAAAACACCAAAGTTGTAGCCCTTGAAAAGTTCTACAAACTTGGTTTTGAACTTTTTCCCAAATTTTGCTTAGATTTTGAATTATTTCAAAAGGGGTAAAACAGGGTTTTGAAATTTAGGGTTTTTGGAGGGATTTCAAATTGGAATTTGTCTCTACTTTGATTTGTGATTACTTAGTGATCAAAACCTCACCCAAGGGCATCATTTGGACCAACATGACATAGTTGACCAAATGTCACTCTTGGTTGACCAATTAGCTTTTGAAATTCTTTTACATTTCTCCCCATATTAGAATTCGAATTCGAATCGGAAAACTCGTGACAAGTTTTGGAACTCCAATTCAAACTCAAATTTGGAGCTTCATTTTAGATGTTGTACTTGAGCTCATACCCTACATTTGACACTAGTGTGCAACACAGTCGCGCACCTCAAATTACGCAGGGCATGGACTAAGTATTTGCAGTGGTATTCGAAATTAGGGTTTTCGATTTCGGAGCACACCACAGAGAAACACATTCAACCTAATTAAGTAAACTCGTTTTAGTGGATGCATAACAAGGTTAACCTAACAGGTATGATTAGCAATGCATTATGATGACATGGCAGATTAATTAGCATTATAACACCCGGGGTGTTACAGCCGTCAAGAATGAGTGGCTAGTGTGATTAGCTTGACCAAAAAAGGAAGCAGCTCATGCTCATATACACGTACAGACGTACAGTATTGCAATATGCATCCACAGCTACTGAAAGGGACTAAAGAATTGAAGAAAACCAAGATTACCTTGGTTCAGTGGTTACACAAGATCGAGAAGCCTAAAAATTGCCTAATCGCATCTGGGGAAAAAAAATAAGGGTACATTAGTACAGTTCGATTCCAAGGAGAGATTACTCCAAAGATTTCACAAATAAAATTAAGAGTTTCACTAGGCAATAGAAGCATAATATTAATATTTGCCCTACCCGGGAAACAAGACTGTAGAACTTGCAGTAATCCAAAACTAAAAAGTAACACCCCAACTGAAATTACTTGCAAGCTGGTAGCATGGAAAAGTTAGGTAAGGCAAAATAGATTTCCAAAGTATGTTCAATGGCCGTAGTTGCAGCACAAATATAGGACAAATCAGCATCGGCGTTCATCCTAATTGGGATCCTCCATAATTGAATTGGTCTGCTACTTTGCAAAATCGGATTCAACCATCATTGAAGCTGCTGTTCATGTCATCGCTTGGGACAAGAAAGAAGGGCTCAGGGGCAGTAGAACCAAACATCAGAGAACAAAATTACCCTAGCTGATAGTGCAGAAGAGACAAACAGCATCTTTCTCACCGCATAGAGCTGGCACTCACCCCAATCGTCGTCTCCATCACCAAATTGCTCTCCCTCCCATCTATCAAGCTGGCTGTCCTTCAGCACCCTCTCAGGCTGAGCCCAGTGGCTCTAATAAGTAGAATTTGCACATTTCTTTTCATTAGAACAACCAATGCACAAATAGCAACGATCTGTATGACCACTTAATTTCTGCTCAATCAATGTGAAAGTCTGATACACAAGCCATCGACACTGAGGCGCTTGAGGCTTGAGCACTAGATAGGGGAAATTGGAGTGTGGTCAGTATTTAAATAGGATGACATAGATAGTCAATGCACTTTCTGTAAGTTAGTTTCAGCATCTTAAAACTACATTGAAACAAATCAATCGCATTCCTACGGTTCATTATGCTTTGCTCGAACACAGTATGACGGATATCTGACAATCCTAATGCTGAAATCCAGCCTCTAATGTCAAAATTTGTATTAAAAAAAACTTCAGATGTCACAAGAACAATAGGCCATTGATAAATAGCAATAAGCATTTGCAAGGTAGAGCGATCAAGTACAGGTGTTGCTCATATTAGATAAGTACCTAGGTAGCTTACAAAAGATGGTATATTTACAGGTAGATTTTAGATATTTCTCCTGAAGAGATTTGCATAATAGAGGAACATCTGAGTTTTGAAAACTTGGGCATTCCCTGTTTGGCTGGTGAAAGCTGATCAGAGGACGATGAACTCAAGCAAGCAATGACTTCTCCAGAACATTCCTCGCTGTTCCCTTCAACTACCAATAACCAAGAGCTGGCTACTTCTTATCTCTGTCATCCTCGCTTGTTTCCGACACGGCTCGATCAGATATGGCCTCGAGCTCCCAGCCTTGCATTCCAGACTTCACGATCACCCACTGAAGTGATTCAATCACCTGCCGGTCATACATCTGCTTCTGCTTCATCATTTCCTGGAATTGCCGCGCCTCCCTCTCCACCAGCGCCTTCTCGCTACGCAGGCACGCGATCTTGGCCATGGCCTCGTCAGCTGCAGACGCTGCAGCATGCCTCTCCTTCTCCAGCTCCTCGAGCGCAACCTCCAGCCTCCTCCTCAGATACTGCACATTGCCTTCTTCTGAATCGCTGGTCTCACCCGCATTGTCCTCTTCCTCCCTGTCAGCCGCCTGCTCGAATTCAGCAGCCAGCGACCTCGAGACCGGCTTGTCAGGACAAGCGCTCGAGTCCTCCGAGCGGGCGCGCTCCACGCCACGGCGGCCTCTCTTCAGGGCCCGAATCTTGGACCCGCACACGGCGCACACGACTCCCCCCACGTGCAACGCACGCACCGCGGAGTCCGTGCTGCCGACGCGCCCCTCCACGGCGGCGCAGCGCTTGGCGAGGCGCCAGACACTGACGGCCAGGAAAAGGAGCGAGACCGCGACGAGGAGGTGGTGGTGGGCGCCGACCGATCCGGCCAGTTGAGCAGCCCGCCGCGCCGCGGAGGCCCACTCTCCGCCGCCGGCCTCAGCCCACCGCGCCGCGGAGGCCCACTCGCCGCCGACCTCCGCCAGCCCGGATGCGTGGAGCACCGCCATGACGCCGAGCGCGGAGCCGACGAGGAAGTACACGGCGCCGGGCACGTAGGCAGGGGAGACGCGGTTGAGCGGCTTCAAGCAAGCGGCATCGGAAACGCCGTTCTTGTTGCCGCCCATTGTGACCAAATTAGGGCAAAAAAAACACTCCGGAATTTGAATTGAATTGAAACAAATAGATGCAGGAAAGGATGCGAGCTTTGGGGGGCTCGTGCGGCGGTTCCGGTCGAATCGGTTGGAACTGGAAGAGACCTGTGGCTGTGTTGGTTCGTAGGACGGAGCTGGGACCTGCGCGGGCGAGCTGCGGCGGCGCAGGCGCGGGCGAGCGGAAGCACGGCGAACGGCGGTGCTGGCGAGCGGGCGTGGAGAGATCGGAAGGCGAAGCGCTTGGAAACAGGAAAGCTACGGGGAGGAGTAGCAATGGAGTAGCAGCCGTAGCGTTCTGTTAGGCTTTTGGAGGTTTCTGCGGATAAGTTGTGGGCGGTGTCGCTGGCCTGTGGGTCTGATATCTCCCGTGGGCCCGAAAAGTCGGTGCGTGGCGCATGGGTTTCGTTTTGTGTGGAGCCGGACAAAAGGATCGGACGTGGGTAGTCGACAAAACCTGTGGTACTGCATGACAAATGGGGTCACAACGGGGTATGGCCGTATGGGCCCAGTTGTATATGATGTGGAGCTCATGCCATAGGGCTGGTTCGGCAGGTAGGAAAGTCGGCAGATTTCGGCTGATTCAATAGTATTATGTGAGAGAGAATAAGCTGAAACAAGCTGAAACAAGCCGAAACATGACCAGCAGAACAGGACCATAGCCACACAGATATGGGTCACGACAGAGGATGGAATACGTGGCCATGCAGAAAGGCATGGGAAGATCCAAACGGCCGAAGATTTTCATCCAAAAAAAAGTTCAAGGAGGTTTCTTTGGGGAAAAAAAAAGGAAAATGTCTATGGATTTCCTGTCACCTGATATCGTATGGGCGTATGGCTTGTGATTTGTCATCAGTGGCGGAGCTTAGTGGAGGCGAAGTTGGGCTTCAGCCCCCCCTTCTCGGCGCTGCAACACCTGCTACTCCTGTCTGCAACCTTTGTCCATCGTCAGACTAAAAGAGACGAACAATGAGTAGGAAGGGTAAGTCAGAAGCTACTTGAACTAGCCCCTCCTTTGTTTGATGCCAAGCTCCGCCAGTGTTTGTCATTTCCGAAGGGACAAAGGTTTGTATGTAAAATATTTTTAATAAAATGATAAATAAGTACTATGGTTTTTTAAAAAAAACTCACAATTTTATACTTTTTTACTTACAAAAACTATAGTTTTGCTATACCACATCTTTCGAAACCTACATCTATTATATCCAACATCAGAATTGGACTAGCAGGTCTTCAGTCTTCTAATGGTATGGCATACGCGCAATGGTTTGGACTAGCAAGTTTCATTGAAGTCCCTGGAACTTACTACATGAAATTCGATGCAATTTCAGCATTTTGAAACAAGCTTCATACGGTTTCTGCAAGTCTTCAAATGCCACAAACAAGTTTCGTTCCTCTTTTCGGTAATTTTTCTAAGGAACTGAGGCAGGCAGAAAGGCCACCTGAACTTTTTTATTGCAAATGGCATAAGTATTTTACATGCAAACAAGGGAGTCCTTATGGATTTTACATAGGGGTGAGAAGGCAGCAGAAAAAGGAAGATAGTTCACCGTCCTCAAGCTAAGGATTGAGCTAATTTTTTTCCAACAAAAAAGACACCAAAAAATGAAGCTGCACGGAACCTAACTGCCAATGTAAACGTAGAGCCCACAGAGACTAAAAATCAAAAATTTCGAGCCACTCTCCAGGCCTTTTTCTCGGCCCATGAACTCTCAAAACTTTTTTGGACCATGATGAAGTATATAGGATCCCACACTCTCTCTTGTTAGCAATCTCTTTGATGATTTCTTTTAGGAATAGTTGGGCCCAAACAGCATCAAACTCTTCCAAACAGATACGCAAGGGTGACTCCGAGGTGATTGCTGTTCTGCCACTGGAGTCGTTGGCTTTCCCTTGCCTCTGGCGGCCTATGTGGCACCAGTGAGCAGGGGAGCCGCGGATCCATTGGGTAGTGTATATATCCTCTCCTTTTAGGGTAATTTTAGATAGTTTAGGGTTGGATTTCTTCCACAGCTTCTCTGCTTTTGTCTCCTTCCATGGTAAGCGAGTCTCAGTGGTGCTAGAGGCAGAGGCGGAACCAGGGGGCTAGCAGGAGCTGTGGCCCCCAGCACAATAGATTCATTTAAATACTTATATAAATATTTGTATTTATAGCACAAAAATATTAATTTCACCTATTTCTTTATTAAAATATGATGATTTTGGTTAGAAATAGTGTAGATATTTTTGAAGATTTGTTGAAACATATAATTATGTGTATTTTATCACACTAAAAAATATGATCACATTTATCCAGGCCCCCTTAATCAAAATCGATGGTTCCGCCTCTGGCTGGAGGGTGCGTGGTGCCCGGTGATAGCATCTTCTGCGGGGGATTCGACAATGACGGGTATGCCATCGATGTTTTCCTTTGTGTTGGTGTTCGATTCCTCTGTGTTCTTCTCTGTGTCGGCGATGCCCATGCCTTCATCGATGATGCTGGTCTCGCAAGCCATGGTGTGACAGCAAAAGTGGAGGAGTTTTGGTGGATGTGTCTATGGAGATGGGGTGTCATCTATCAATCTTTTGTCCCTCCAAGGCAATTCTGGTGGACGCGTCAGAAGTTTCCTTGCGAGGTTAGTTGTCCACCTTCCCGTGTATTTGGGTTGGTGTATTGGTGTATTCAGATCCCCCTCGTGGGTTTGCTGTTCGTCGCCTGGGGTTGGACGGTGAGGAAACTGGCATCAGATCCTGGCAATGACAAGGAGATGGCAGCTTGCCTTTGGACGGTGCGTTCAACAAATCAACAGCACGCCTTGGGCGTGTTTTTTATGGGCTCCTTAAACTTTGATGAAGATTCTTCGTCGATCCGGGATTCGGCTATAAGCTTCATCCCGTGTCTTCTTTTATTGCAGGAGGTGGAGAAGGACTGGCTTGCGGCAACATCGGTCGACGACGGTGAAGGGCCCATGAACTCTCAAAACTTTTTTGGACCATGATGAAGTATATAGGATCCCACACTCTCTCTTGTTAGCAATCTCTTTGATGATTTCTTTTAGGAATAGTTGGGCCCAAACAACATCAAACTCTTCCAAATAGATACGCAAGGGCGACTCCGAGGCGATTGCTGTTCTGCTGCTGGAGTTGCTGGCTTTCCCTTGCCTCTGTCGGCCTATGTGGTACCAGTGAGCAGGGGAGCTGCGGATCTGGTGGGTAGTGTACATATCCTCTCATTTTAGGGTAATTTTAGATAGTTTAGGGTTGGATTTATTCCACAGCTTCTCTGCTTTTGTCTCCTTCCATGGTAAGCGAGTCTCAGTGGTGCTGGTGGGTGCGTGGTGCCCGGTGACAGCATCTTCTGCGGGGGATTCGACAGTGATGGGTATGCCATCGATGTTTTCCTTTGTGTTGGTGTTCGATTCCTCTGTGTTCTTCTCTGTGTCGGCAATGCCCATGCCTTCATTGACGACGATGGTCTCGCAAGCCATGGTATGACGGCAAAAGTGGAGGAGTTTTGGTGGATGTATCTATGGAGATGGGGTGTCATCTATCAATCTTTTGTCCCTCCAAGGCAATTCTAGTGGGCGCGTCAGAAGTTTCCTTGCGAGGTTAGTTGTCCACCTTCCCGTGTGTCGGGGTTGGTGTATTCAGATCCCCTCGTGGGTTTGCTGTTCGTGGCCTGGGATTGGACGATGAGGCAACTGGCGTCAAATCCTGGCAACGAAAAGGAGATGGCAGTTTGCCTTTGGTCGGTGCATTCAATGAATCAACAGCACGCCTTGGGCGTGTTTTTTATGGGCTCCTTAAACTTTGATGAAGATTCTTCGTTGATCCGGAATTCGGCCATGAGCTTCAATCTCATGTCTTCTTTTATTGCAAGAGGTGGAGAAGGATTGGCTTGCGGCAACATCGGTCGATGACGGCGAAGGCCGCGGGTCTCGGCATACACGGCCCAGGCCCACTCTACCGAGGAGTGGTCCCACCTGCATAGCAACCCGCTTGAGCTTTCGTCCTCGCTTCACTCAAAACGGTTAACCGAAGGTTACTACGCGTCCCCGGCCCTGGTATTTAAGTCGGCTGAACTCACTCAGGATTCACGGCGTGTACTAATTTTCTGGTTGCACAGTATTGTCGTGATGCTACAGTAATCGATGAACAGTGTCGGACCGCTACAGTGCCCAGAGACTGGATGTGCAGTACCTCCCCGTCTACAGTACCCCCGGAGTCCGGATATATAGTACCTCCCCATGTACAGTACCAGCCCGCTGCTCCAAGCTACATTACAACGGCCCATTCCGTGAATTTGGCCCACTAGACCCACTTTGGGGCTGTTACATGCCCTTTATGGGGATGGTTGTACTAGTTCTTTTCCTATATTAATAAAATTTAACCATTTTCTCAAGAAAAAAACAGCAATCTCTTCATTGGCCCAGTAAACATATTTGTTGTTGCTAAAAAAAGTAAACATACCCGTGCGTTGGATTTTGAAGTCAAGTGCTGATTCAGTGGTCTTTCTGTGTTTGAGAATTTTTTTTGGGTAAAGTCAGCTAAAACTGTGTCATGGCTTATCATCTTGGATTTTGAAGTCAATTGATTATTTTTCTTTGAGACTCTTTGATTTCAATACTGATTTTCATTATAGCCTTTAAGTACTAATTGCATTATTCTGGCTTGGCCATTTAATTTTTTCTTTTAGAAATTAGCTTCTCACGTGATGTGAAACACGTGCTGGAAGTTGCTATCCTTTTCTGATAGCCTTGAAACATGCTTTCTCAATTCGAATTTTGCCAAAGTTATCCAGTGTACTACATGTTGTGAGAGATATGTGATAGGTAGTGTTGAAGGACACCCCATCTTTGGGGGACCTTCCAAATACAACACATGGAGGTATATAAACTTTTACAACATCTCTGAATATCTATGTTCATATGTTTGCAACTCACCATAATTTATCGAAGGGAATCATACCCGACCGGAGTTGGTGCGACTAGATGGGGATCCTAATGGGCAGGAGAGGCAGAGGGAGAGAGAAAGGTATGCAACAATATCTTATGAAAAGAGTAGTGAAAGAAACAACAGACGCCGTGAGAGAGATACAACAGATCAAATGGACGAAAATAGTGACATGCTCCATATTATTTCACTAACGCCATATTTGTTGCTGTTCCTAGGTATTTTTAAATGGTTTACCAGACTCTACACGGAGATGTTTTATACACACTGCATGCCAACTGAAAAATCATTCGTACATCTTAGATTTACATTTCAAGAACAATATCGTGTAACACATTTATATAAAGTAGAGTTTGTGAGCCTGCGACGCCGCGCTCTCCGTGAATGTGTTAATTTCACAAACTTTGTTTCTTGAATTAAATGTCACGTTAACATTGGTATTTAATTTTTACAGTATTATTATCTTATTGTGCGATACGTATGTTTTTAGCACAAAATGTTGCTATCTCGTAGCAACGCACGGACACGCTACCTAGTCTCTATCTACAACTAAAAACCCTCAAATGTTATCGTCTCCGCACTCCTAATCGCCCAGCCTCCCGCCCCGCGCCCCTCGCGGTAATCCTCGTCCCACGCCCACCCGATCGGGATAAAAAAAAGAAAATCAACCACACGCTACTCCTCCCCTGGCATGCTAACCATCCGCACCGGGCGCTAATCCATCGCGCAACCGCTCCAGCTGCATTGCTGGCAGAAGCGCTGCTCCTAGCCACGACCACCACCAGTGTCTTGGAGTGGGCCTCACAAACCTTATGCCGCTGGTGGTACTCATGGCACCGGCTAAGATCAGAGCGGCAGCCGTCGACGGAGCACGCCTCCGCACCGGCACTTCCCCCTGCCACGCGGGACCTCCTCCCGGCTCCCGTCGCCCCCGCCGGCTGCGCGCTCTGGGCGAGACCCGCGGCGAAATCCTGGAGCTGCACCTCGGCATCAGCGGCGGGGGAGGTGGAGGAGGACGGACCCGCGAAGGACAGCATGGTCGGGCCGGGGTCCGTCGTCGCCGTGCCCCACGATGGAGCCCCGGAAGCCGCTGCCCAGTCCATGCCGCCGGCCAAAGAAACGCCTCCGCCCTGCTCCCAATCAAGAAACCGTCAAACCAGCGGGGACAATTGCAGGAAAAATTCCTCTGCAACCCCAAGAAACAAACAATAAGAACTCGACGTCGCGCCGCCAAATCCGCCCAGCTTCCTATGCCCGCCCACCGCGCTGCTGCTCTGCCCCGCCCCGCTCGTGGCCTCGCTCGCCTCTGCCATCGCTGCTCCGCTCCAAGTTGTGCCGCGCTGCCCAGGCCGTCCGCGCCCAGCATGGCGCGAAATCGAAAGCGGCTATTCAAGTGCAGGCAAAACAGAAGGGGATGAGGCAGACAAGAGGAGCTCGGCACATACGATCGGAGAAAGACGACTCGGTAGCGGCAGTGGCACCGTAGAGAGCGGCGGGTGGAGGTGGGGACTGGGGAGCGAGCAAACAGTGCAGGTGCGTGCTTGCGTGTGTGTCGTCTCCTCCCCAATACAGAGCAGGAGTGCCCTCAGATCTGAGCGTGTCTTCATCACTGCGGAGTCTGCCGTAGATACGTGGACGGCGGACGGGTGACGGGGCGGGCACTGCTCCACCCCAACCATTACCGGCGACTTGGCTTTCACCTCACCGGCGAGCGATGCACGGGCTAGAGCACGCACGGCGCAGAGGTGCCGCACTAGGTCATGGGCCGGCAGGACACCGGCGCGGCAGCTCGGCACGGGTCAGTCTCAGCGCAACCACGACGGTCCGCGACGATGCGCAGTTCATTCGCAGCACGCAGGCGCTTGAGATGTGCTCGGTGACCTTCCTCGGCAAGGACGGCTCTGGCAAGACTACTGCGGCCACCGTTGCCGTCAGGTGACAAATCATATAGCTCGATGTCTTGATCTTGTTTTTTTAGAAAGAAATGGTCAGTGCAAAGAGAACAGCTGACAAGTTCAACCCCTTTTCTAGAACCTTCAGTAGAATTGACAAAATGCAATTTCTACTTACAGTTGCTATAAAAATGTTTCTAACAAAATTCTTAGATTTTGAATCCACATGCTGTAGTGTATGTTTTTTTTTACAATAAAAAAAACTGTTCTCATAGCAGCATCTCATAGCGCACCTCAAATGTTGCACATCAAAGTTCATTTAGATATAGCCAGAGTGGACCGATGATTCCCATTTCATTTTTGTACAAAAATTTCGATTTCAGTTGCAAGGTTGGCAGTTTTGAGGTTGAGTACATATTTACGGGACTGCATAAATTGTTTTAAATTTCGAAGTGGACCACTATCTGATGCATACGTATATTCGTGTCAGTGCAATTTTTTAAAATGCTTGAATAATCAATGGTTCAGGTGAACTAGGTTGCGAGCTAGGGATGTAGCACTTCAATGGGTGTCTTGGTTGAGTTCTACAATTGCTAAAAATTGATGGCGCTGATATGATTAGCAATCTTGTAACTTTGTTGTACCTTTTATGTTTTTCATAAAAAAGGATGGGAAAAGCTACTTATAGTTGAATCCATGTTTTTTTGTTGTTTTGATTTGACACCAGCGTGGTAATTTTCTAATAAGTGTTTGAAAAGAATCAAAAGTAGTTGGCCTAATGACAATCTTTCTTGTCGTCCTTTTTTATAAAGTCTCACCAACATTGAGTACATGGCTACTTTGCTCATGGTAATGCTGCATCCTTTAACCCGTGTGTCCCCTTGAGATGTACTGATTTTTGATCTTATGCATATTGTCTTTTAATTGCAGGGCATAGCTGGAGCTAGAGCTGGAACAGTAGTGGTACTTGAAAAGTTTGGAACATTATAGGTCCTAATAGTCATAGATAATTGGACTAACTATGCTTATTTGATTTGGCTACATCTTTTTCAATTTGTTATTGCTTCCGTCGCAACGCATGGGCACTCACCTAGTAAATAAATAATTAACAAGTACTGTTGCATTTTTTTTTGAAACTATTACTTGTAGGCTGTTGGCTGTAGCTTGCGCGTGCAGAGCCGATGCATCTTTAGATCATTGATGTGGCAGCTAATAGAAAATTCAAAATATATGTGATAATAAGTGCAGTGTTCATAGGTCCTGAGTATATGGACAAACGATTTGAAAGAAACTCCGTCCTTGTAGTAGAAGACAGACAACCTCTTGTGCAAAAAATAGCAAATAAAATTCACTCACGGCAGGGGCTAGCACGATCCCCTGCAAATCTGCAATCCATCCAGATGCGAAGACATTCCACCAGCACCGGAACAGTGAGTGCTCCGGTAATGTCTCTCACCCAGCGTCTGTCGGTTAGACCCTCGCAGACTGTTCTCAAGTGAATCGACCTCTTCTAAACTGAGCCAGAAAGGTTAGGGGCCAAATCCCTGATGCCTTGGATCGATCTATGAGTCCAAAAGCTCGTCTTGCGACCGTCTCCGACATGAATGATCAGAGACGCTTCAAGCATTGCCTTGACAATGCGTTCAGAGCTGCGAGGCAAATTGATCGATTCTACTGTCGTCGGTTCATCGTAGCCACTCCCACCTCAAACGAAGGGAGAATAGGGACTACAACAAATAAAACAGGTCCATGATTTGAAGAGTGAAGACAGTGTCGTTATAAAGCAAAGGCATCAGCCTTTTTGAACAAAAGGCATCAGCCTAAAGAGCTATTGCATGGAGACATACCATAGAGAGCATTCATATTCACCCTATCGACAATAGAATAGGCATGTACACAATATATCCTTTTGAAGGTGTCACAAAAAAAATATTTCCTTTTGAAGGTAAAAACAGAAATATTCACAATAGTAAGTAACATGAATCCCACATTAGGTAAGGAGTAACCCGCTCACATCAGTTGACAGTCCAAAACAATGGCATAAATGGAATAAGGCAAAAGAGAAACAGGACCCATCCATACCAAAGAATCACAAAAAAGCACTGTTGATTCTGAAGTTATTTTCCTCAGATTATGCAGATAAATTATCAGCATGCAGTGGTATTCACGAGAGAAGAGTAAAGAGGAGCGCTTAAATATTAAAAAGAATGTCATGTTAGCTTGCCACATCAGCAAGAAATGTCTATGTAGCTGGTACTGGTATGGACCTGCGGTGCACCACTTAACAAGTTTAGGGGACCAAAAATACATTTTCAAAGTTCGTAGACCTAAGTGGCACAAGAGCATCTCCAAGAGTTTGGTATATAGGTTTGGCATCCTAAAATTTTTGGTAAAATGAGAAAAATACTTCTCCAATAGTTTGGTATCTGGGTTTGGCATATTTGGCAAGTTGACAAATCTCGGTCGATTGCGCGCATATATGCGCGCGCGGCACCGGCCGCGCATTGTAGTTTCCTCGTGTTTAGCGGGGCTCTTCGTTCGCTTAACGGGACTCTTCATTCGCTTAGTGGGTCTTTTCGTTTCGTTAGCGGGTTTTTGGGCTTTTGGAAATAAAATTTGCCAAACTGTTGGAGATGAGATCTTTTTTCCTCCTCATATTATTTTGGGAGTTGGCAAACAACGAGATTTGGGAAATAAAGTTTGCCAAACTGTTGAAAATGCTCTTATAAGTTTGAGGGCCACTCGAGCATTTAACTCTTTAAAAGCTCTGCTATCATCCTTCTATCATGAAAATTAAAGCTAGATATGATTTCAACTCAGGCCTTGTTTAGTTACCTTCCAAATTCTAAATTTTTACACTCTCTCTCCATCACATCAATCTTTAGACACATGCATGGAGTACTAAATGTAGGTAAAAAATAACTAATTACACAGTTTGTATGTAATTTGCGAGACGAATCTTGAGCATAATTAGTCCATGATTGGACACTAATTGTCAAATACAAACGAAAGTGCTACAGTAGCCCAGATTACAAAAATTTACAATCTAAACAAGGCCTCAATGTTATGCCAAGATGGAAAAAGTTTCATTGCAATATGACTACACACAAGAAACTGAGCCGCACAACACCACTAATTAATGGGCACCATCAAGCAAGCAATGACTTCTCCAGAACATTCCTCGCTGTTCCCTTCAACTACCAATAACCAAGAGCTGGCTACTTCTTATCTCTGTCATCCTCGCTTGTTTCCGACACGGCGCGATCAGATGTGGCCTCGGGCTTCCCAGCCTTGCATTGCAGACTTCTGATCACCCACTGAAGTGATTGAATCACCTGCCGGTCATACGTCTGCTTCTGCTTCATCATTTCCTGGGATTGCCGCGCCTCCCTCTCCACCAGCGCCTTCTCGCTACGCAGGCACGCGATCTTGGCCATGGCCTCGTCAGCTGCAGATGCTGCAGCATGCCTCTCCTTCTCCAGCTCCTCGAGCGCAACTTCCTTCAGCAGCCTCTCCTCCTTGAGCCTCCTCCTCAGATACTGCACATTGCCTTCTTCTGAATCGCTGGTCTCACCCGCATTGTCCTCTTCCTCCCTGTCAGCCGCCTGCTCGAACTCAGCAGCCAGCGACCTCGAGACCGAATTGTCAGGACAAGCGCTCGAGTCCTCCGAGCGGGCGCGCTCCACGCCACGGCGGCCTCTCTTCAGGGCCCGAATCTTGGACCCGCACACGGCGCACACGACTCCCCCCACGTGCAACGCACGCACCGCGGAGTCCGTGCTGCCGACGCGCCCCTCCACGGCGGCGCAGCGCTTGGCGAGGCGCCAGACACTGACGGCCAGGAAAAGGAGCGAGACCGCGACGAGGAGGTGGTGGTGGGCGCCGACCGATCCGGCCAGTTGAGCAGCCCGCCGCGCCGCGGAGGCCCACTCGCCGCCGACCTCCGCCAGCCCGGATGCGTGGAGCACCGCCATGACGCCGAGCGCGGAGCCGACGAGGAAGTACACAGCGCCGGGCACGTAGGCAGGGGAGACGCGGTTGAGCGGCTTCAAGCAAGCGGCATCGGAAACGCCGTTCTTATTGCCGCCCATTGTGACCAAATTAGGGCAAAAAAAACACTCCGGAATTTGAATTGAATTGAAACAAATAGATGCAGGAAAGGATGCGAGCTTTGGGGGGCTCGTGCGGCGGTTCCGGTCGAATCGGTTGGAACTGGAAGAGACCTGTGGCTGTGTTGGTTGGTAGGACGGAGCCGGGATCTGCGCGGGCGAGCTGCGGCGGCGCAGGCGCGGCTTCTGTTAGGCTTTTGGAGGTTTCTGCGGATAAGTTGTGGGCGGTGTCGCTGGCCTGTGGGTCTGATATCTCCCGTGGGCCCGAAAAGTCGGTGCGTGGCGCATGGGTTTCGTTTTGTGTGGAGCCGGACAAAAGGATGGGACGTGGGTAGTCGGCAAAAGGATCCCGGATGCCGAATACTTGTGGTACTGCATGACAAATGGGGTCACAACGGGGTATGGCCGTATGGGCCCAGTTGTATATGATGTGGAGCTCATGCCATAGCCACACAGATATGGGGTCACGACGGAGGATGGAATACGTGGCCATGCAGAAAGCCATGGGAAGATCCAAACGGCCGAAGATTTTCATCCAAAAAAAAGTTCAAGGAGGTTTCTTCGGGGGAAAAAAGGGAAAATCTCTATGGATTTCTTGTCACCTGATATCGTATGGGCGTATGGCTTGTGATTTGTCATTTCCGAAGGGACAAAGGTTTGTATGTAAAATATTTTTAATAAAATGGTAAACAAGTACTGTGGTTTTTTTTTAAAAAAAAGCTCACAATTTTATACTTTTTTACTTACAAAAACTATAGTTTTGCTATACCACATCTTTCGAAACCTACATCTAATATATCCAACATCAGAATTGGACTAGCAGGTCTTCAGTCTTCTAATGGTATGGCATACGCGCAACGGTTTGGACTAGCAAGTTTCATTGAAGTCCTTGGAACTTACTACATGAAATTCGATGCAATTTCAGCATTTTGAAATTAGGTCTTGTTTAGTTCCCAATTTCTATTCCCAAATTTTACTATGCAAAAAGAAGATTCCCATCACATCAAAATACCGACATATGCATGGAGTACTAAATGTAGATGAAATTAAAAACTAATTGCACAGTTTTGTTGTACTTTGCGAGACGAACATTTTAAGACTAATTAGTCAAAATTTAGATAATTTTTATCAAATACAAATAAAAATGCTACAGTGCGCATTTATTACGCACTGTTCTAAGTTGGTGCCCCCGATTCTGGAACTAAACACGGCCCTAGCTTCATACGGTTTCTGCAAGTCTTCGAATGCCACAAACAAGTTTCGTTCCTCTTTTCGGTAATTTTTCTAAAGAACTGTGATAGGCAAAACGGCCACCTGAACTTTTTTTATTGCAAATGGCATAAGTATTTTACATGCAAACAAGGGAGTCCTTATGGATTTTACAAAGGGGTGAGAAGGCAGCAGAAAAAAGAAGATAGTTCACCGTCCTCAAGCTAAGGATTGAGCTAAATTTTTTTCCAACAAAAAAGGCACCAAAAAATGAAGCTGCACGGAACCTGTTCCCAAAATAAACGGTCACTACAGTGTCTCAGACCAATCTGCACGTAGAGCAGTACCTGGCAGCTGCAACCGGTTGCGGACCACCTTGGAACCGACAGAATAAAAAATCACCATAAAAAATGGGAAAACTCTCTGGTCCACTCATTCACTAGGCTTCCAGAACCCACGCCATCGCTTCTTCCTCTTCCAGCACTTTCTATACGCGGGAGTAAGCAATGGCGGCTGATATTTACAAGGGCATTTTCATAATTTTGCATCTCTTTTACCATGAATCCTGCTACCAAAAGAGATCGTGCTACCAAAAGAGGGCCAACCAGTGTGGCCACGTCGCCCACTTTTCTGGGCCATCCGATCGGGCGTGCGGACGGCCTAGATCGGGCGATCATCGGTTTTTTTTTGCAAAAGAGCCCTCGAACTCTGGAAAAATAGAACATGCAGTTCAGCCACCTCTCTCAGCTTTTCTTTCAAAAAAACCCCCTTGACCTTTTCTGAAAACGACCGGCAATACAGGCCTTTCAATAGGGTGGCCTGCCACCCGCTCCGTGGACCTTAGTGGCCGAATTCGGCCCAACGCTAGTTTCACTTATGTCTATTAATCTTTTTCTTTTACAAATAAATTTGCAGAAGCTTCGAAATTGCGTAGTAAATCACAGAAAAATCGTAAAATAGAAAATCAAATCGTTTTAGAATCCTCATGAATAGATCTATGCAATGGATCCAAAATAGAACATATTTTAGCACAAAGTTATAACTGTACTTTTTTGCCTATGTTTTTAATGCGACAATATGAAATTCAAATAAATAAAAAAAAGAAAATCGAATTGTTCAAAACTCATCATAATTCGAGGTCGAATTCTACCCATCTCATAATTACATTAACTCTCCGGCTACTTATGCTCCTCCCTCCTTATTAAATACTTTTACCCCTTCTCCCTCCACCAAAACAAAAGAAAGTTCCATTTCAATAACAAAAGCAAAATATCACTTAAATAGTATCTTTAAAATAACGAAGTATCAACCACACTTAAAAAAATCCCAATGGCCATGCGCGGCAAAGCCGCGCAGATTTCTAGTAACTACGTAATTTTGAAACGGCGTGCGTCATTGCGTGCATGGTCGCTGAGTGGATCGGTTGGCCGTGTTGCATCCAGCGCTCGCAGTCGTCGCGACTCGACGGTGGCGTTTCCGTCTGCGCAAATCCTACTCCGTAATCGTAGTCTAGTCTACTGATCGTCATCATCATCTATCCCGAGAAATCAAAGAAAAATAGGTGCGTAGGTGCCGATTGAGTTGGGATGGCGAGAGATCGTTCGGACAGGAACACGCCGCTCCAGCTACGGCATTGATTATTGCAAAGCTGACTGCGCAAACTACTTCAAATGAACCACCCAACTGTTTTATCTATTTTCTTTCTTTTTTATTAATGATGACTATAAGAAAAAAATATTCTTCCATTCTCTTTTATAAGACGCAATTTAGCATAAAGCGAATTTATCATAGTTTGAATCTTGATATATGTGTGCGCCTTGGACCAGTCTTAATGGAGTTTTATCATAGTTTAATTGATATTGATATTTAATAGATTGCAACATATGCATTTTTTATGAGGTGGTGGCAACATATTCTTGAGAAGTCAAACAATCTCAAGTTTAACTAAATATTAAAATATTCTAATATTGATGATGCATAATAAGTATCATTATATTAATTATGAAACAATTTTTTTAATAGACATTTAAAAATACATATGAAAAGATACTGATATTTATGATACAATAGCACTTGCTTTGTCCAAATTAACATCACAGTGAAGAATAGTAACAACTTTATTAGGGTTAATCTTTTAGTTATAGGCCAATGAGGAAAAATACTGTGGAAAATATTAGGTATGGAGAAAACCCTATTGATATGGTATTGGTTGCATTGGCCCTTAGAGGATATCTATAGGTACATATATGTCTTGATTTGCGTGTCCAAACCTAGAAGTGCGATTATTTGTGGGACGGAGGGAGTAACTGCCACTGTGAACGTAGAGCCCACAGAGACTAAAAATCAAAAATCTCGAGCCACTCTCCAGGCCTTTTTCTCGGCCCATGAACTCTCAAAACTTTTTTGGCCCATGATGAAGTATATAGGATCCCACACTCTCTCTTGTTAGCAATCTCTTTGATGATTTCTTTTAGGAATAGTTGGGCCCAAACAACATCAAACTCTTCCAAACAGATACGCAAAGGGTGACTCCGAGGCGATTGCTGTTCTGCCGCTGGAGTCGGTGGCTTTCCCTTGCCTCTGGCGACCTTTGTGGCACCAGTGAGCAGGGGAGCCGCCGATCCGGTGGGTAGTGTATATATCCTCTCCTTTTAGGGTAATTTTAGGTAGTTTAGGGTTGGATTTCTTCCACAGCTTCTCTGCTTTTGTCTCCTTCCATGGTAAGCGAGTCTCAGTGGTGCTGGTGGGTGCGTGGTGCCCGGTGACAACATCTTCTGCGGGGGGGATTTGACAGTGATGGGTATGCCATCAATGTTTTCCTTTGTGTTGGTGTTCGATCTGTGTTCTTCTCTGTGTTGGCAATGCCCATGCCTTCATCGACGACGCAAGCCATGGTATGACGGCAAAAGTGGAGGAGTTTTGGTGGATGTATCTATGGAGATGGGGTGTCATCTATCAATCTTTTGTCCCTCCAAGGCAATTCTAGTGGGCGTGTCAGAAGTTTCCTTGCGAGGTTAGTTGTCCACCTTCCCATGTGTCGGGGTTGGTGTATTCAGATCCCCCTAGTGGGTTTGCTGTTCGTCGCCTGGGATTGGATGATGAGGCAACTGGCGTCAGATCCTGGCAACGAAAAGGAGATGGCAGTTTACCTTTGGCCGGTGCATTCAACGAATCAACAGCACGCCTTGGGCGTGCTTTTATGGGCTCCTTAAACTTTGATGAAGATTCTTCGTTGATCCGGAATTCGGCCATGAGCTTCATCTCGTGTCTTCTTTTATTGCAGGAGGTGGAGAAGGATTGGCTTGTGGCAACATCGGTCGACGACGGCGAAGGCCGCGGGTGCTCCGCCAAAGGATTTGGCTGTAATTTTTCTTTTCTTGTGGGGTGCCCTTTTATGGGGGATGGTTGTACTAGTTCTTTTCCTATATTAATAAAATCTAACCCTTTTCTCAAGAAAAAAACAGCAATCTCTCCATTGGCCCAGTAAACATATTTGTTGTTGCTAAAAAAAAGTAAACATATTTGTTTCATGTGTCAAACATAAACACCTATAGGAAATCCACACCTATGTATGGGCACTTATGCAGCATTACATAAAAATCATTATCGAGGTTTTAGAATATTCGATTGCATCTGGTCATGGTTTGCAAGATTACAAGTAAATGCATTAATGCAAAAATGATTGTAACTATGCCTATGGTCAAGTGACAACACACTTTTTTTCTCGAAGGAAAAGGTATGAGACATCTATTTTCTCGAGCAGCAGGGCATGGCGACATCGGCGCCAGTACCACCAGAGGTAATCTTAGTGAAGCCGAATAGCCGATTACAAGGCTAGTCCCAATGAAGGTTTTCGTATCCTAATTTTCAAGGCTCTTATACGTTAAAAGCAAAGTATAATAGTTTCATCTTTATAAAATATATTTTATCTCATGAAACTTTGATTATCTCTCTTCATTTATATTGTACCATATCACAAACTCATAAAATTCTCGCTAACACTGGCCAACCTACCTGATCCCACCACCGTGGCACCGTGGAACCCTAGACCCAACCCAAAAGAAAATGCGGTTAAAAACTGTCCAAAAACGTGGCCGCCAAACCCGCCGGCATGGGCCATGCCATGCAATAGGACCGCGACGAGAGTCTGTTCGCTTATCTTATAATCCGTACTTTTAACTTGTTTTTTAGTAGAAATATTTTTTTTCTCATAATGAATTAGCGAACGGTATTTGCTTTTCAGCGAAGCGAGATCCCAGCAGCAGAGGAGAACGTGCAAGGGCAAGGCTGATCGGTGACGGTGATCGACTCCCCGTCGGTCTCATCACCATTCCCGTACGTCCCGTCGCCGCTCCGGCCGCCCCCGCCAGTTCGGGTGCCGTCCCTTCAACCGGCGCCGCGCGAGCCGCGAGTTCCTCTCGTCGCGCCCAAACGACACAACAGGGCGTCCTGTCCCGCGCCCGCGCGGTGGATGGAAACGCCAAGCGGACAGGCGGTCCGGTCCCTGTGCGGAGGGATCTGTTCAGGCCCCTGGCCTCCGGTTGGTTGCCACTTGCCAGCCGCTGCCGCGCCGACCCGAGTAGAGCGAGGCCTCGGTGCCCATGCCATGACTCCCATGAGCCGTACGCCGCGCCCGTCCTTCGCCAGAGAGCGCTCCGGTGCACCACCCACCGAGCACGGATCATACAGCCGCGTTCATCATCCATATGCAATGTTAACCTGTTATTATAAGGGGAAAAAAGGTGGGTACGAAACCGTGCATACGGTACGGAACATGCTTTCATCACTTATAGAAAGTTTGCCGTAGCTGCTACTACTCCGAGGTACCGTTTAGTTGCCAAGAATTTTGCCAAAATTTTCAGATTCCCCGTCACATCGAATCTTTAAACGCATGCATGAAGCATTAAATATAGATAAAAAATAAAACTAATTACACAGTTTAGACGAAATGGACGAGACAAATCTTTTAAGCCTAATTAGACTATGATTGGATAATATTTGCCAAATAACAACGAAACTGCTATAGTAGCATTTCGCCAAAATTTTTGCCAACTAAACAGCCCCCGAGCTCCTCTACTGCTGACAGCTATACTAGTTAACAACAGCCAGCTCGGTCGTTTTCTCAAGTACAGAAATCATCTTGCGATCCAAGATCCAGCGTTATAAAGGCGTTACGGGACAAAGGGCCTTTTCCAACTGCGACTATCACCTGTTCGGCTGAGCTTATCAGCACGGCTTATCAGCCGTAGAACAGTATTTTTCTCTCACAGCAAAACAGCCACAGCCGGCTTATAAGTAAAAAAAACAGCCTGCCGAACAGGGCCTATAGTTTAGACACACTGACCTCTGCCTTTTTTTTTTCCTAATCTACTCCTACCAACAGCTATACCCCCTCCGTCTCTAAAAAAAGAGTCATTCTTGTTTTTTAAAAAGTCAATAACTTTTAGCTTTGACTAAATATATTTAACAAAATATTAATATTTTATGATATATAATTAGTATCGTTAGGTAGGTGCTTAAATATACTTTTATAATAAAGGTATTTAGAGATATAAATATTATACGTATTTTGTATAAATCGAGTTAAAGTTAAGAAAGTTTGACTAGCACGATTCTTATAATGACTCTTTTTTTTAGAGACGGAGGGTGTAGATAGGATTTGATTTGGTAATTAATGCTTCACTGTAATGCTTCACTGTGATTGCAAAAATCATAGCGCCCCCTACTGGATCCCAAACTGACAATATTGGACCTGCTGGGCTCACGGGCACTGAATGCCGATGCTGCTCCCAATCTGGCAACTAGCTGTTCATTTGGTACTGTACATACGTAGAACACGCGCCGCACGCCAGTCAAAAAAGAAAAACGAAATATTCCTACGTGGCATAACTTAGAGGTATACAGTAAGTGAATTATATCTATAAAGTTGGTAAAACTTAAGACAACTTTTTAGAAATGCGGTCAACGTTTAAAAATTTAATCTAAGACAACTCTAGAAATCTACTATTCAGACACATAGGAAGTACCTTTATTTCGTCAGATTAAACGATTATTCCCCGATGTACTCTGTGCCCACAGTATCTCAGGTGATGCCCCTTTAAGCCAAGTTTTTATGAAGGCTGTACTTGTGTACGCGGAGCCCTTGCTTATACAGCAAGCAAAACAAACGCAATTCAGCACACGTACATCCAGCACATGTGTACATACAGCCGAGCTGCTGACGCCCGAACCGCGTACAGGAGATGGCGGTGGCATCAGCAGAACCTTTCTGCTTGGCGCAAAAGGAAGGCGAGGCCGTTGGCAGGTCGAAGTTGAAGGGCGGGGCCCCCACCAACCGAAAATGCTCATACCCAAAAGTCAGCGTATTCGTGCAGGACCATAGTCCACGAAGGCGTAGCGTTGCCGGGGGTCTATTTTAAGTCCCCACTACCCGGATTCTCCCTCTCTGGTAGGCACTCTCCTGATGCTCTGTGATCCTGCACCGTTCATGGCGTGCGCACCGTATACGCGTCGAGGTCAGGCCAGCCAGCCAGCCGAGCAGAAGGCAACTACCGCTCCAGCTGAAAGTGGGGGCAGACGGATCGGCACAGGGTTTCCGCGACTTTTCTCTCCAAGATTTTCACTTCGCCTGTGCGTGCCTACGCTTTTGCATCAGCTTGCCTTTTGAACTTCTGATAGCTTCCGCATTCTGTCAGTGGCTGACTGCACGGCACGGCTTAGGCTGTGTTTAGTTTACCAAACTTCGAGCCTTAAAATTTACTGTAGCATTTCGTTTGTATTTGATAATGATTGTCAATTAGACTCAAAACGTTCGTCTCGCAAAGTACAACTAAACTGTGCAATTAGTTTTTGATTTCATCTATATTTAGTACTCATACATGTATCGCAAGTTTAATGTGACGGGGAATCTTCTTTTGGCATAGTGCATTTTCAGGTAAAACACAGCCTTAACGGAAATGAAAGGCGGTTGGCGTCGGTAGCTTGGGAGCTAGCACCACTGCTGCATCTAGGTGACAGTGATTACTGCGAAACAGTCCCGACGACTACGCCATCAACCCCGTCATGACGTTTACTGGCCACCCCACCAGCGCTGACGGTTACGGCTCCAAGACCCGGTCGAGCTCGCCGCGCCCGTTTACTCTCTTGGTCGTGCCATGGCAGCAGAACAACTCTTGGCGCGTGCATCTCGCCGCAACGCGCCAAGATGCGTGACGTCCGTCCATCAAGCGAGCTGTATTAGGATCATCGTCTTTCTTTATTACAAGTAGTAGGAGGGATGCGGTACATGATTTGTGTAGGTTGTTATCTGTCATACATACCAAACATTGCATAACATCACTTGTTGATTTGATCGATACGATTCCAGCTCAGATTGACATCTGTTTCTCATTCAGCACGTAGCAACTCCTTTTTTTTTCGGCCTTGTTTAGACGCCGGAATCGGCACCTCCCGAATGCACTGTACTGCACTGTGTAGTACTGTAGCATTTGTTTTTATTTGATAATAATTGTTCAAACATTAATTAATTATGTTCAAAATGTTCATCTCACCAAGTACAATAAAACTATGCAATTAGTTTTTGATTTTCATCTACATTTAATACTTTATATATGTATCGGTATTTTGATGTGATGGAGATTCTTTTTTTTTGCATAGTAAAAATTGAGGAGGAATTCTGGAATCTAAAGGCCTTCCTCACCGCCCAAGACTGCAGAGCCATAGAACGTTCCATCCGGCGGTGCAGAAGCCGTCCAAATCTCACCGTGGCACGCACCGTTGCGGGTTTGCGGCGTCCCCCTCTTTCCCCACTGCCCCTGCCCGGTGCCAGCTGCAGCTAAACAGCGCGGCGCCGGAAAAAAAAGCTTCTTTCCGATATTCGACTGTCTTGTTTCCATTCTTCCGGTCTTCCCTCCTCTCCGTCCCCCAGCAGCTGCCCCCGCATGGTGTGATCAGGCCGCCCGGGGTGGAAAGAAAGGGCGCGGCGCGACACAGCCAGCCATGCTCCCGCCGTGCGCCGCCGCCGTGCTGCTGCTGCTGCTGCTGGCCCTGGCGGCCGGCGCGGCCCGGGGCGCCGACGACCTGGCCTCGGACACCGCGGCGCTGCAGGCCTTCCTCGCGCCGTTCGGGTCCGCGACCGTGTCGTGGAACTCGTCCCAACCGACCTGCTCCTGGACGGGCATCGTCTGCACCGGGGGGCGCGTCACGGAGATCCACCTGCCCGGGGAAGGCCTCCGAGGCGCGCTCCCCGTCGGCGCGCTCGGCGGGCTCACCAAGCTCGCCGTGCTGTCGCTACGGTACAACGCGCTCTCCGGCCGGCTGCCTCCGGACCTGGCCTCCTGCGTCGAGCTCCGGGTGATCAACTTGCAGTCCAACCTCCTCTCCGGCGATCTCCCCGCGGAGGTGCTGGCGCTGCCGGCGTTGACGCAGCTCAACCTCGCGGAGAACCGCTTCTCGGGGAGGATATCGCCGGCCATTGCCAAGAACGGGCGGCTGCAGCTGCTCTTCCTGGACGGCAACCGCCTCACCGGAGAGCTGCCGAATGTCAGCATGCCGTCGCTCACCTCATTCAACGTCTCCTTCAACAACCTCAGCGGCGAGATACCCACGAGCTTCGGCGGCATGCCGGCCACGTCATTCCTCGGCATGCCGCTGTGCGGCAAGCCCCTCACGCCGTGCCGAACGCCGAGTTCGGAAGCGCCGTCCTCTCAGTCTCCCACGCTCCCGCCCGAGCCACCTGCCCCGACGACTGACACCCGCGGACGAGGCAGGCATCACCTCGCCGGCGGCGCCATCGCTGGCATTGTGATTGGCTGCGCGTTTGGCTTCCTGCTCATCGCGGCCGTCCTCGTCCTCGCGTGTGGCGCGCTGCGGCGGGAGCCGAGACCAACCTACCGCAGCCACGAAGCCGTTGCGGCGGAGCTGGCCCTGCACAGCAAAGAGGCAATGAGCCCCAACGGCTACACCCCACGCGTCTCAGACGCGCGACCGCCGCCGCCGCCGCCGCCAGTCCCCCCAGCCGCAGCCGCGGGGCGGAAGAAGCTTTTCTTCTTCGGTAGGATTCCCCGGCCCTACGACCTGGAGGACCTGCTGCGCGCGTCCGCCGAGGTTCTTGGCAAGGGCACGTACGGCACCACGTACAAGGCCGCGATCGAGTCTGGGCCGGTCATGGCGGTGAAGCGCCTCAAGGAGACCTCGTTGCCGGAGCGCGAGTTCCGGGACAAGGTCGCGGCCATCGGCGGGATCGACCATCCCAACGTCGTGCCCCTGCAGGCCTATTACTTCAGCAAGGACGAGAAGCTCATGGTGTACGAGTTCGTGGCCATGGGCAGCCTTTCCTCCATGCTTCACGGTACGTGCTCTGTTTGTTCTTGTCAAGCCATCCCTCTCTCTGTTTTGATGATGGAATTGAATGAGGTTTTCTGACGAGGTTGGGGTTCCTAATTGCATTGCAGGCAACCGCGGCTCCGGCCGGTCGCCGCTGAGCTGGGAGTCGAGGAGGCGCATCGCGCTGGCCTCGGCGCGCGGCCTCGAGTACATCCACGCCACGGGCTCCATGGTGACGCACGGCAACATCAAGTCCTCCAACATCCTCCTCAGCCGCTCCGTGGACGCGCGCGTGGCCGACCACGGGCTCGCGCACCTCGTCGGCCCCGCGGGCGTGCCGACGACCCGCGTCGCGGGGTACCGCGCGCCCGAGGTGGTGGCGGACCCGCGCCGGGTGTCGCAGAAGGCCGACGTGTACAGCTTCGGCGTGCTGCTCCTGGAGCTGCTGACGGGGAAGGCGCCGACGCACGCGGTGCTGCACGACGAGGGCGTGGACCTCCCGCGGTGGGCGCGCTCCGTGGTGAAGGAGGAGTGGACGTCCGAGGTGTTCGACACGGAGCTGCTCAGGCACCCTGGCGCCGAGGAGGAGATGGTGGAGATGCTGCGGCTGGCCATGGACTGCACCGAGCCCGCCCCGGACCAGCGGCCGGCGATGCCCGAGATCGTGGCGCGCATCGAGGCGCTCGGCGGCATGGCGTCGGCGTCGAGGGCGCGGTCCGCCGGCCGGAGCGCGTCCATGGACGAGGCGGACGACCGGCCGCTGAGGACCACCGGATCGATCCGCCAGAGCTGAGGTCCGTCCGACCACTTGTGTTCTTGTCACTTGTCAGGCAGCAACAGCGTACGTAGTGGTCATTCGGTAACTCATGGAAGGTTCTGAATGAAGAAGAAAAAAAATGAGATCTTTCTGTTCTGTCTTCTTGTGCTTGTCGTAGGGCGTTCGTCGTGTGCTGTTTATTCTTTGATGCAGTTTCATGAATCTCTTGACACTTCTTCGTGCTCAGATGAATTCTTTCGTTTTAGCAGCGGTGAGTGCTGATGGTGTTGAATTGGTGATGATAGGAAAAAGCCTTGATGCAGTCATGCAATGTGTAATTACTTTACCTCTAGCACTTGAATGGTGTTCGATTGAAAAGTTTAGGTTCGAGTCCCGCGTCTGCGTGCGATCGTCTCAGCTCGCCTGGCCTCTAAACGGTACTTTTTCGGCCAACGAATGGTATGTTTATGTCACGACAAGTTAGTGATTTCATGGCCTTGTTTAGATACCCAAATTCACCCCAAATTCTACTATGCAAAAAGAAGATTTCCTATCACATCAAAATGTCGGCGAGTACTAAATATAGATAAAATCAAAAACTAATTGCACAGTTTTGTTGTACTTTACGAGACAAATATTTTAAACCTAATTAATCAATATTTAGACAATTATTACCAAATAAAAACAAAATTGCTACAGTGTAACGGGACATTTACTATGCAAAATTTGCATCCCAAGTTTGGGATCTAAACAAGCCCCATGTCTGAATCGTGCGTGCGTGTCATGTCTCGTCCCAACTGCACCACGAAAACACAGAGTTGCTTTTGTGCCAGTACCACTGCTCGCCGCATTGACAGAGCGCTCTGCATCGGCCATGTACTCCAACAGGAGTAATAACGACCTTTAATCACAAGCTGCAAAACACTGTTTCTCTGCAGTCAGTGACGGCGTCGTCACAGCCTCATGGCCCTCGTCTTGGCAACCTCCAGAGCTCAGACCGACCTGTTCCTGAACAAGCGACCGAGTCGGGCGAAGACGACAACCAGACGCGATCTGACTGACGTAATGCTGGTTTGGAGTTTGTACACCGCGAAACAGAGAGGAGAAATCGCGGAGCAAGCAAACACGAACATGGGCGCGTTCGTACCGTACTTGCCGACCACGAACTCCCGCCATGTTTAGTGTATCCATCAATCCTTAATAATCCTCTCATACATCCTCGAAGGAAATAAAGAAGAGGGATGCTGGGGAGCTGGATAGATCATGCACGGCCTGTTGTCATGTTAGTTGTCAGGCTTTATAAAAAGGAAAGGCCGGTCGATGGAGCCGAGTCGCTCCCCCACTACCGAGTCCACACCAATCAGTGGGTGGGCGATTTCCCGGCAATCATGCTCGCCGTTGCATTATTGCTTGCTGGCCTCGCCGGATCGCCGGCACAGCTCGGTGCCACCGTACCTTACCGTGTGGTGTATTCGCTGCATGGGCTCGAGCTCGATCGCTTCCCGTTCTCGTCCACGGCGCGTTCTTCAGGGCAACAAAGGCGCTTGCTTTTGCTTTGAGGCCGCTGGATCTGAACTCTGTGAAGTGTGAAGGGACGAGTCGTGCAGGGGCACAGTAATAGCAGCAGTGTACCGGGCGGGTTACGAGCAGGCAGGCACACGAACAGGAAGCGACGCGTCCAAAGGAAGGAACTGGTGTGCACGGCAAGGCACCGGCAGGCAGGCGTCGTGCGGAGCAGTAACTGATGGCGGCTTCGGAACGATGTCCTCCTGCACGGCCCGATCGTTCGATTCGATCGCCTTTTTCGCTGCGTCCAGGGTCGGTCCCCGCCCGCCGGCCGGGGTGGGACGTGCACATCAGATCAGCGCCTTCCGTCGTGGGGAGAGCTGGGGCGGGTGAGTGGGGGCATTGGCCCTTGGCCGGCCCGGAACCGGCGGACCGCGGAAGAATGGGTGTAGTGTAGTGGAGCCCCGGCCAGTCTCAGCAGCTGCACTTGGCAAGTGCGTGCCACCACGTGCCGTGCAGGCGAGGGTGTCTCCTCCGGAGCAGCGCTGCGCCGCCTCGTCGTTGTACTAGCGCGGTGAGCTCGCCCGCGGCGGCCGGTCAGGCTCAGACCACCTCCTTCGTAAGTGAGCACGCGTGCGCTCCCGGCACCACGGCGTCGACTTTGCAGACTTGGCAGTGGCAGCCAAGAAGTGTAGTTGCCTGTAGACATAGCCCATGGCGTACCACGGCCGCGCACGGTCCCTGCGCCGAAGGACCAGCTGGCGACTAGCCCATGGACTTACGAACCAGCAATGTTGGGTCTTAGGCCCATTTCGCGAAACGGCACGGGCTTTGTCATTCTAATGGGCCACAAAACGGCCCATTCTCCGAGAGTCAAGTCCAATTCCAACGCAAAACTCACACAAGTTTTTCTTTCTTCTCTCCCAATCCAAAAAAACGGTCTACGGGCCCACGTGCCACGACACAGACCGCCGCTTCCGACCTTCTTATCTCGCAAGAAATGGGCGGACCCAACGCGCAATAAACCCCTGCAAAACCCGCTAGAACCCGCCACGCTCAGATCCGCATAGCGCCGCCGCCGCCCCCAGACACAATCCCCCACCCCTCTCTAGGGTTTTCGTCCCCGCGCCGCCGCGCCCCCAAATCACCCCGAAACAACCATGGCCGGCGGTCCCGCGGCGGTGTCGTTCCTGACCAACATCGCGAAGGCGGCTGTGGGGCTCGGAGCCGCGGCCTCCCTCGCCTCAGCGTCGCTCTACACCGTCGACGGCGGCGAGCGCGCCGTCATCTTCGACCGGTTCCGCGGGGTGCTCCCGGAGACCGTCGGCGAGGGCACCCATTTCCTCGTGCCATGGCTACAGAAGCCCTTCATCTTCGACATCCGCACGCGGCCGCACAACTTCTCCTCCAACTCGGGGACCAAGGACCTGCAGATGGTCAACCTCACGCTCCGCCTCCTCTCCCGCCCCGACGTCCAGCACCTCCCCACCATCTTCACCTCCCTCGGCCTCGAGTACGACGACAAGGTGCTCCCCTCCATCGGCAACGAGGTGCTCAAGGCCGTCGTCGCCCAGTTCAACGCCGACCAGCTGCTCACCGAGCGCCCCCACGTCTCCGCCCTCGTCCGCGACGCGCTCATCCGCCGCGCCCGCGAGTTCAACATCATCCTCGACGACGTCGCCATCACCCACCTCTCCTACGGTATTGAGTTCTCGCTGGCCGTTGAGAAGAAGCAGGTCGCGCAGCAGGAGGCCGAGCGCTCCAAGTTCCTCGTCGCCAAGGCGGAGCAGGAGAGGCGAGCGGCCATCGTGCGCGCTGAGGGAGAGAGCGAGTCCGCGCGCCTCATCTCTGAGGCCACAGCGATGGCTGGGACTGGGCTGATCGAGCTCAGGAGGATCGAGGCGGCCAAGGAGATTGCCGCAGAGCTGGCTCGCTCACCGAATGTGGCTTACATTCCTGCTGGGGAGAACGGAAAGATGCTGCTTGGTCTCAATGCTGCCGGATTTGGCCGGTGATTCACTGTTTTGTTTTAGTTTGCTTGTGCTATGCTGATGCATGACTAAAACGGTGGTTCGAAGGACAGTGATATCTTCTGCTACCCTTGCTTATGTTAAGTTTCCCTTGTCTTGGAACTAAATGTGTTTGTCTTGAGCTCCAAATAAGTTTTTGGTCTTGCTGGGCAAGTGGGCATATTTACAATTCGTAGGGTTAATGTGACATATTGAGTTGATCCTGCATAGTGCATTCTAATTTCTCTTTGCATTGCATTCTCATGTCAAATTCATTGATATATAACCTTGCTGGAAATGTAGATCTGTTTAGGTCCCCTTCTGATATTGTTCTTGCATGGCGATTTGTGTTAATGTTCTTCTGTATGTGGTTTGTTGATGCCGTGACCTTTTAAGCATGTATCTTCTGATTACAAGTGTGTTGTTCAGCCTGTAGTTATCTAGCCTGTAGCCCTCTAGGATGCTGTTTTCTCAACTTTGTTATGAAGTGCTCCAATTAGGCCTTAGGTTGATAAGCTAGTGGCGTTGCTTGACCGTTTTGCACTACCTGGCTATGTTGCAGTGATATGGCCCTGTCATCTTAATTAGGTTATCATGACATTTAATGCTTTGTTTGTACCTCATTAGTTGATTATTTGCCTGTTGTGCTAGAGGTGATAGGTCTCATGACTTGCAATACCTGAACTGTTTATTCATTGATGAACCTAGGCGTATTTTCTTCTTTTGGGAGGGGCAGGTACCAAATTTAACAATGCCGTCTTAATATGATTCTGCATCAGGTTTGTTTGGGTGTTCGTTAAATAGTACAGGATCAACACTTAGCCTGTTCAAATGTTAGGTTTGAGCTTCAAGGAATTACCTAGCAATGGATGTTATGCATTGAATATTAGATGTCCATTATCTTGTTTACACTCAGCCCTGCGGCATCTTGAATAGGTAAATTTTGAGTGCTTGTCGGTGCTATCATGGGTTGATCATTTGCCTTTCTGGTGTTTGATTTTGGTGTTTTGCAGTTCATGAACTTTTGATTTGTTAAGTGCTTTATTCGTTAGAGGTCTGTATATTCTCGTGTGCTATATGATATTATTGGTTAAAACTTGTATCCCTCATCTGTTACCTACAAAATTCTTTATAAATGCTACCATTAAAACTCTTCATAGATGCCACTATATCCATAAAATATGAATTCTTTCTAGTCTGACTATATTCTGCTATACATGCATGCCAAAATGACCCATTTTTAAGGACTAGCAGGAGAGTTACCTCATTTGCATGTGTATATATTAAGAAGTAACGTTGTATCCACCATTGCAGCACCGTGTCACTCGGTCCTTAGTATCTGACCTAAGGTTGACATTGCCTACCCATATGCATTTGGAGAATTGCAAATTTGCAATCTTTGGACAAGTGAAGGCAGTCTCCAGCGAAGAACGACGTAGAGGGCAGGTACCAGAATTGGCCCAACAGCATGCACTCAACCTATCCAACCTCCAGATTCTGTTTTGAATATACAAGCCAGCTGAAGAATTAGCATTTTTGTAGAGCCCAATCCTTCCAAATGAGGGCTTTGAATTCCGTTTGTGATGATCCCAAGAATTGTGCTTGTTTGCAAAGTGATGGTATATGGTTTGTCAAACTCAATTTTGTGGTGCTGGAGTAGAGCCCAATCCTTCCAAATGAGGGCTTTGAATTCCGTTTGTGATGATCCCAAGAATTGTGCTTGTTTGCAAAGTGATGGTATCTTTTAAGAGCCTTACCAAATGGGCCTAAGTTTCTAATTAGTTTGTTTGCAGTGATAGCCTAAATATACGAATATGGTGTTTGGCTGGCTGGTGGTTGGTGCTGGTTCGTTGGGAGAGAAAAATACTGCTGACCGGCAAGTGGCTGGTGCTGATTTGATGCTAGAGAAAAAGCACTGTTGGCTGGCTACAAACACCACGGTACCGTTGAACAAGTGCAAACATCCAACCATGATGTCAAACTTTATATTTCTTGATTTCTGTATTATGACATTGTTTCTGATCTGTTGACGACTTGACGTTGTATTAGTCACACACACACCATGGGTACTAGGTGTCTTGTCCCACTAGGAAATACATCCCACGGAATCTAAGTGATTCCTAAATTTGGTTGGACTTGGACAGGGCAAAATTCGGCTCGAGCCGATTTCGAAACCGACCTGGGCCTTGTTTAGTTGCCAAATTTGGCAACTAAAATTTGCATAGTAAGTGTTCCGTCACACTGTAGTAATTTTATTTTTATTTGATAATAATTGTCTAAATATTGATTCATTAGGTTTAAAATATTCGTCTCGCAAAGTACAACAAAACTGTGTAATTAGTTTTTTGATTTCATCTACATTTAGTACTCCATATATATATGCCGATATTTTGATGTGATGGAGAATCTTCTTTTTGTATAGTGAAATTTAGGGATGAATTTGAGTATCTAAACAGGGCCCTGAACCAATTTCTCTACGAAAGCACCAGACGCCCTGGCGCTTACAGTTCCTTTACCGTCGTACTGTTTGGTGCATATGTTTTATCAAACCGTATTCAGCGTGTTCCGGCTCTGTGGGAATTGTCTGGTGTGCGTATTTTCCTCACCGCTGGACTATTTCGGTGAATGCATTTTACTATTAGTATTTATAGCGGTGTACATGAATTTGTCCGGTGTGTATTTTCCTCACCGTCGGACAGTTGATGAATGCATTTTCGTTGTGTTAGCCCAGAACTGCTGTCAACACGATCACTTGACATTTTACGATTTTCGCATAGAGATTTACTTAATCGCAGTCGCCTGATAAAACACATCCACGTCAGTCACCCGCCTCCCACGCGCCCGCGCCGGAGACGCGCGCTGCCGATACCAAACACCTCAGCTAACAGTCGGCACTACCAAACGCGAGCAAGTATCCAGAGTCAAAGCCACCGCAGTATGCAAGCACAGCTAATCTACAGGCGACGCCACCGAGATGCACGGAGGGCGAGGTACCTTCACCACGCTGACGCCGGCAGGAAGCGCAGCGACGATCTGGGACGTGGCTCGGCCCGCTGTGGTGCGGCGGCGACTGGGGGTGGAAGCCACGAGTCAGGCAACGATGGCCGGCAACGGGCAAATGACGCGACAGTTGTGGGCAGCCTGGCGAGGGGACGAAAGGGCTGGGGAGATTAGGCAGCGGCTAGCCGCTTCTGTACTGTGGCGTAGAGAAGTGTACTGGGAACTGGGCTGGTGGTGTTTTAGGGATCTGGACGCGAGGAAGAAGAAAGGGTCTCGGCCGTTAGATGAGAATCGTGCGGTGACACGGAAACAAATCCTCAGGCAGCTGCCGCCGATACACTCTCTTTGGCATAACCATTTTGTATGTCTTTCTTCTAGGTTCCGTAAAATATATAACCCTGTTTTCCATCGTTTTTATCTCACACCGGAACAATGCATCTGTTTGCATAACACGACCGACATTAAAAAAAAAATAACACGTCTCAATTTGGCATCTCCAGAAACGCTGAAACAACGCCGCGTTGCATTTGCATCCCATGAGATGGAAGAAATAAGGCTTCGCCGGTTCGCGCTCGCGCCCCGTCGTGCACTCGTCGGCCTGGCCGTCTCGGCGCAACCTCTGGGCAGTTTGGCCCATCGCGGCTGGTCTCGTGCGCGCGAGCGCGACCCGCTGCGTCGTGGTGGGGTTTGTTCGATCCGCGGAAGCAGCGGGTGGCGGGGCCGTTGGGTAGTGACGGCCTGACGGGGTGACGCCGACGCGACGCGGCAGCCGGCAGTGGGTGCTGCCGTGCTGGTCGCCTCGCCCGCCCGACAGTTTGTCAAACGCCCAGGCCGAATCCAACGGATAGTCAAGTCAGGTGCGGCGGGAGCGGGACCATGTGAATGCTTCGGTTGCTCTAGCCATCTCGTGTCATGCCGGCTGGCCACTGCCAAGGTGACAACTACAACAATCACTCACCCTCCTGTCGATCAGACTGGACTTTGAACGAAAGACATCAGCGTCGTGCTCAAAGATCCGATCGTACCCAAGCAAGGAAGCGGCTCCAAACAGCAAAAACAAGTGTTCGCCTGGGGAAGGAAAAGGAAACTCACGCCTCGTCTCAAAAGCTGCTCCCACGAATTCCTGGAGCAGCAACCAGACCAACCCACGAAGGCTTTGTTTAGTTTTCCAAATTCATTCTCAAATTTTACGGTACAAAAGGAGATTCTTCGTCACATCAAAATACCGGCACATATATATAGAGTACTAAATGTAGATAAAATAAAAACTAATTGCATAGTTTTGTTGTACTTTACGAGACGAACATTTTGAGCCTAATTAATCAATGTTTGGACAATTTTTACTAAATAAAAACAAAATTATTACAGTGCTTTGCAGTAATTCGATGTGCAAAATTAGGTAACTAAACACGGCCCAAGTCAAGGCGAAGGCGGCCAAACCCCAAGGAAAACGAAACACCCAGCCGACCACCACTCCCCGTCTCCCTCCAGACTCCAGAGGCCGAGAGGCAGATCACCTCGCCATCTCCCTCCCATGCCCCCTTGCCACGGCTGCCGCTGAGTGCCGCCGTGGGAGGATATCCGCCCGCAGCGCAGGACAGCTGCTTCTCGCCTGGAGTCTGGAGCACGCGCGCCGGCTCCCATGGACCCGGCCTCCGAGGAGCTCGAGCGCCGCAGCCGCTACCTGAGCGCGCTCGTGCGCCGCACCAAGCTCGCCGACCCGCCGCAGCCCGAGCCGGAGGCGGAGGCGGTGGAGACCAAGGCCAAGGCGGACGTGGAGCCGGAGCTGAAGGCGCCGCCGCGCCCGCACGTCGGCGGCGAGGGTAAGGGAGGGAAGGAGGAGGAGGCCAAGGCGGAGGAGAAGGAGAGGACGGCGGTGGCGGCGAAGGCTAGGGGAGAAGTGAAGGCGGCGGAGGGGAGGAAGGTGGCGGTGTGCGTGCGCGCGGCGGACATGCCGCTGCCGCTGCAGCGGCGCGCGGTGCGGGTCGCCGTCGAGGCCGTCGCCGCCATGCCGCGGCTCGAGAGCAAGCGCCTCGCGCTCGCGCTCAAGAAGGTAACCGTGGACACTGGACAGAGACGTTTTTCTTCTTGTTTGTTTGAACCAGTGGTATTTGTTTGTGGATTTGTTTATGCTCAGCTAAACAAATTTCTCAACTGTTATTATGTCAAAATCAAATGCATGTTCGTATCATCCATGTCCGTGCGCGGAAACGAATCAGAGACAAATGCATACACAGATTTGTGGCTAACTCGATTCAGAAAAAAGAGGATCTAGAGCGTAGGATTCAAGTAGATGTTTCAGCTCTCAAAATTTTGATGCACATGCTGCTTTGGCCCCAAATGAAACGGAAGGCAGAGACGATGCCAGATCAGATGGTTCAAAACTTCCATTTATTACGAGAGATGGTCCACTATGCTGCTTACAAAGAACTCTATTTATGAGATATATGTAATGCTTTTGCTACTATAGGTCGTCTCTAGCAGTTTCATGTTGCAATCTTATGTCAAATTAAGTTAATATGGATGGCAACTAAGCATGCTCTACGAACTGGGAGAGTGGTCCACCAATGAAGGGCTGATGTTTTTGTGCGACAAAGAAATAGAGAAGGCTGGGGAGAGGGATATAGGAGGATTATTGGAAGAAAACCAGTCAATGTGAGGATCGGTGATGGTCGGCTGACAGAGCAATATGTTATTTCGTAGTAAGTCATATGATCATGGAGTCACACAGCTAGATCACCTTCAGATGGAAAGCGCTCAATTTCTGACTTAGGAAACCACACAATTCTAAAACAGGTCATTGAGCACAGCACTGCCTGAAACTGACTCAACTCCTACCTCAAGTCCTCAACACACTTAGCAAACCACAGAAAATACAAAAGACCACATAAGTCAAACTGCAAACTTCCACAGCACTTGCCAACGACCCTCCAGCAAAAACCATCCAAAACAACACCAAGAAGAAACTAATCTTCAACATCAACTATCAGCCACCACTATCTTCAGACTTGCTTCAGAGCATCAGCAAACCTCCACATTAGCCTGTCCACTTCCGCAGACTCTTTCCCTTCAAGACAATCTTCAATTGATCAACTAAGCTTTTTGCTCTATGCAGCACTGTTGTTGGGTCCTTCATCAGCTTGTTGTTGATACCATATCATTCCTTGTTTTCTGTAGTGCTCAAAGTACACCTGCACAGCAAAATAACATCACTTCTCTAATTCTGGCAGGTTTCCTTCATTTTCTTTTCTGTCTAACTAACTCATGTTTGATTGTCTAACCAACCTTTTTTTTGTCAAACACGCACGAGAGTTGTGTATGTTTGTATGAGGGAGGGACTCCCTTAGGCCTTGCACAACGTAGGCTTACGATGATGCTTCGAACAGAGAGTTTTCAGGCACCACTTCTCACACTGCAACTACCTGTGACGATGCCAGGAAATTGGGGAGTGGAGCAAGTAGATGCATCAATGCCCAAACTGAAAAGGAATATTTTGTTCATTGCACACAGATTTCTTGAGGCTAGTTAATTATGCCACTGTTTATTGTTTGTGGGACCCACTAAGATGAAAATGTGTGAAGTTACACCCTGCAGCAAAAAGCCAAATAAAACATCACTGTGAGGTGGCGGACATGAACAGTATTAGGCAACGCTCACGATGTGGAAGGCACAACACAACCCACTTATCACTCAAAGGAATTAATATGGGGCTGCAAAAAATCGAGACAAAAAAACCATTTTCACTTTCCCTGTTAAACAATAATGGAGGCACTTAGAATTACTGACTTAGATTTGCTCCTACTTTTCACATAGCTACTACTTCTATTTGTTTGTGTTGGAGTGTCTTCCTTATTTGCACCTTTGTGGCGTAAGTTGGTTATGAGTCATGAAACTAAGGTGATAAGATTTGGTTGGTTCTGCCACATTATTGAGCAAACAACGTCAGCTGTTGCTATCTATGTTCTTTTTGTTCCTTCCCCCTTTCTACTTGGTTTCACTTAATTGCTAATGCATGTAATGTATCCCTTGTGATCCCTTTATTGTATTCTTGAATTTAGCCATATTTCTTAGATTTCCGTAGAAAGAAAAAGGCATGATGTACATGTGACCATGTGGGTTAATGTTAAAATTTGGCAATTTGCTACGAATATGTTACTAGAATAGCCAGTTTTTTTTGTCCACGAGCATTCCCTTTGTGTGTTCTCTTCTCTCTTAATGAAATGATACACAATTCTCTTGCATGTTCAAGAACAGAAAAACTTGTTGGTTAAAAAAAAAACTTTTTGCTCATGTTAGCATGCACTGCTCCCTGGATTTTTGTTTGCCCCAGCTAGATTGGTGGTCCTTTCTTCTCTCTTAAGTCACAAGGTAGTGCCTTATGTGGCGTGCTTGATGACCTGCTGTTGTGTTTGGTTGGAAGTATCAAGGATTTTATTTTCATGATTGTGTTCTTCGATTCTCACTGTTCATGATATCTGATGACTGGTTCTTTCTTTCCTTCTTTTTTGTGATTCGAAGGATTTCGATACAACATATGGGCCTGCATGGCACTGCATTGTCGGCACAAGCTTTGGTTCCTATGTCACTCACTCATTGGGAGGTTTCTTGTACTTCTCCGTTGACAAGGTCTACATTCTTCTCTTCAGAACTGCCGTCCAGCCACTTGCTCAGCCGCAATGAGACCTGGGAATCTGTTCACTCAAACAAGTGTAGATGCAGCGCAAATTGTAACTTTGAACAGAATAGATGATGCTCGACACACCGTGGTGCCGCGTTTGAGATGTAGAGGTAATTTCATCTGTACACAGAACCGTAGAACAGACATGCCTCTGTAACTTGTACGCCGTACTGTGCTGCTGTGTAAACGTTCTTATGCTGTGGCCTGGAGTTACAGAGCCTGACTGTCAGATCTCAATCTCCAGCTTTAGTATCCAGGCTGTGTTTAGTTGAGGAAAATGGGGTGAAAAGTTACTATAGCACTTTTCGTTGTTATTTGGTAAAATTTATCCAACCATGGATTAATTAGACTCAAAAGATTCGTCTCGAACTTTACAGATAAACTATGCAATTAGTTATTTTTTTACCTACATTTAATGCTTCATGCATGTGTTTAAAGATTCGATGTGATGGGTGAAAGAGAAAATATTTTGGATTTGCATGGGAAGTAAACAGGGCCCAATGTACTTCGTGGTTACACATTCGAGCTAGTGGGGCCCGTGATGATCTCTCAAGTCTCAACGCTCCCTTGCAAATGCTAGTAGAGCTGTACTTCCTCCGTCTCTAAAAAGTATGAATCTGGATAAATGGATTTATAGCAAAAATGACATTTTCTTTTTGAGAGAGAGAGAGGGAGTAATCCTTAGCTGACCCGACCCTTTAAATGCTCGGTGCCAACAAAAGATAACAACTACTTCCTCTGTCCCAAAAGAATGGAAGTCTCTTCCTAAATTTTGACTAATCATGAAATACATTTGTCTAATAAACTTAATCAAAGATTGAAATGTAGATGATAATAACATTATTTGTCTCGTAAAGTGAGACTTTCATTCTTTTTAGGACAAAAAGAGTAATTGACAGCAGGCCATCATCCCTAGGGCGTGTGCTGCGCCGTGCCAAATGGTGGGTGGCGAAACAGCTCCTTGTAAGAAGCAAACCAGAATAGTTTTTGTACTGAGAAATCAGAGCCGCTAGAACGTGGTTTCTCCTAGCTCCTAACAAAATTGCCATAAAAATCTACCAAAAAAAAGGTGTGCCACAAGAGAAGCCAGAGTCGGAGCCACGTGAAACTAGTCCTTGTTTTGGGCCAGAGTGAGTACATCATTAGACTAATCACAAAGTATATACGAAAATAATAGTATTTATGATGCAACCATCACCCCCCCCCCCCCCCCCACACACACACACAAAAAGTGCATTCTAAAGCTACGATATCTAAAGTTTAACCAGATATATATATAGAAAAAATAAAAATGTCATTGACACTAGATAGGTATACACTATAAAAATATATCATGACAATCCTAATGATACCTATTTAATATCATAAATTTGATATTTTTATACATAAGTTAGTCAAACTTAAGGTACCTTTAACTTGGTATTGTGCTAGATTAGTATTTTTTTCTTCTCTAGATAGGTACATATCACTAGATTCATCATGAAATACATTTTTATAATATATAAATGTATTTAGATATACTTGATACGTACTATTTTGTACAAAAATCTAGTTAAACTTAAGTCTAATTGACTTCTCAAAGATCGAGAACGTCCTTTTCAAAAAGATGGAATAGGTCGATATATGGCTCGCTCAGGCTCAATAGCGCTCATTGTCTAGGATAGGAATCACATAATCGCTATATCAATTTGATCTGGCTTTTAGTCTTAATACACAACTCACAAAAAGAATATTCAACTCAGATAGAAAGTATCCTGAATTGTACATTTGTACAGATTTCTAGATTTAGAATTTTTATCCAATCCAAAAGTTTAGATAGACCGTTTAGCTTTCAGCGATTCACGGATTCTAAAGTCACCTTTGAACGAGACACCAAACAGAACACACTCATCGTTGAGAATGGGACAGACAAATGCGAATGTCCCACTGACCCTGTGAGGAATCAAGAGAACCAAAAAGCATAGACCACTGAGACCAGCCATTGATTTAGGACCACTCACAATAAACGGCGATGAAAAGGTAAAATGCAAGTGACAACAGCTTAAAGGGCTTCCCAACCCAACCAAACCTGGCTCCAGTGCCCCTGCCTGAAACGAGGTGGGACACCGAGGCCTTGCCCGGCAGCATCTCATATGGGGAGCCCCCAAATTTTCCCAACAATAATCATAACACGGCTACAAGCACCAAGAAACCAGGGTCCAGATCACATTGCATAGTGTCATTAGACAGCAGCAAACACTAAGCTACTAGTTTCTAGGCACGTAAAGCCGGCTTTACTGCCCCTCGCTCGAGTCGCGCTTGGGCGCCTCCCTGATCTCTTCAGCAGGGTCCTCCTGCAGCCAAGCACCAGAAATACGATTGTTTAGGGAAAAGGTTGATTTCAGGGAGATCCAATTCAAGAGTGCAAAGAGAACTTAGTGTTAGGGACATGGGTCTTACCGAGATGTCAGAAGTCCATAGGGTCAAGTTATCACGGAGGAGCTGCATGATCAAAGTGCTGTCCTTGTAGGACTCCTCGCTCAGGGTGTCCAGTTCCGAGATGGCCTCATCAAAAGCCTGCAAATTGCCCAGGAGGGAACATCAGCATGATGTCTTTCACATGTCAATGGTCTAAACCCTGAACAAAGACGAACTCTAAACAATTAAGATGTCCATTCTTCTTTCAGCTGTGGAAGACTTCAGAACACCAAATAGGGTAAAAAACATTCAAGCGCATGAGCTAAGCTACAATATTTGAAAAGATCAAACAAATTGCGATTTAATAGCATGACAAACTACACGAAGTCTACTCACAGAAACAAAACTGACCAAATACATATACCCCCCAAAAAAAATGCAGAATACCAATATTGCTTAATGCCCAACTTTTTATGAGCCACTGATGACTTAAAACCTAAACTTAGAACAAACAATTTCAACAAGTGCAGAATATACTGTGATATTCTCCTAAAGTCAATTTGATGTTGATCTAAAAGGATTTGCATAACTGTTCGAGGACATATTTAAATTCATTGCAGACAATAGCTTAATAAAAAGTAGCAGCCGACCAAAGGACATAATAACAAAAGGTTAGGTACACCCAATAGGATGTTCTAGTGTGCACACACTCAGCACAACAGTTGACTGCAATTAAAAGATGTTGTCTCCCAAAATACTGATTCCAAGAAATTTCCAATGTTGTATAAGTCAATAACAGAATAGTGAAGAACCAAAATGTTAGGTTTCCTGTCCATATCACAACTTGTGCACAAACCAATCCATGTATAAAAAGTACACATTTATGACTGTAGGTGTGACAACGAAAAACAATGGCTCCCTCCATTTTTTTTACATGCTGTATTAGGTTTGCCTTAAGTCAAACGTTTCCAACTTTGACCATCAACTTTCAAAAAAAAAATGCAGTTTCACAACATGTGAACCACATATATTACGGAAGTATTTCTCATAGTGAATCTAAAAGCATAAATCTTTTGATGTTAGCCTATATAATTTTTTTTTAAAAAAAATGGTAGTCAAAGATAGAAATATTTGACATAGGACAAAACTAATATGCATGTAAAAATACAGTGAATAGTATTTTTCATTGATACAGTTTTAATATCTAATATCTGGAGGGCTTCATAGTTCATACACCAGAAAAATTAACTTAAAAGTCTCACCAAAGTAAAGGGTTGTAGCAGAGATGCATCAAAGGAGAAAAGGCAATATAGCAAATATGGTTCTCTAGTGATAATATTGTGATACACTAATGACCTACCATTTTCCCCTTACTGCTCAATTAACAATGGTCTTAAGTCATTTCATAAAATCATAAATACAGCATGTCATCAAAAACAGACCAGCAATTCCCTACACAAGCACTGCACATCCACATAGATAATATACTAACAAAACATGAAATGATGCTGAAAAACAAACCTGCTTTGCAAGACTGCAGGCACGATCAGGTGAGTTGAGAATCTCATAGTAGAACACTGAGAAGTTAAGTGCCAGTCCAAGCCTAATAGGGTGAGTTGGAGCAAGCTCAGCCAAAGCAATATCCTGAATGCACCACAAAGCCCTTTTCAGCAAACTTGTAATAAAACATGATGTGAAAAAAAACTACGAGCATAATGCTTCAAAAACAAAATTGCACACTGATTAAGAAATGAAACAAAAAATTGTTGACCTGGGCAGCCTTGTATGCCACCATGGTGTTCTCAGCAGCGTCCTTTCTCTCAGCTCCAGTCTTGAACTCAGCAAGGTATCTGATCATGACAACTGAATCAGTCAAACGAAAACACAATCCTGCAAATGTGGAAGTCTTACTGGGATTGATATAATCATATTACCTGTAGTAGTCACCCTTCATCTTGAGGTAGAAGACCTTGGACTCGGGAGCAGTTGAAGAGGGCACAAGGTGGGACTCGAGCAGCTTGAGAATGCCATCGCAGATCTTGGTGAGCTCAGTCTCAATCTTGCCACGGTAGTCCTTGATGAGTGTTACGCGGTCCTCATTGCCTCGGCCCTCCTCCTTCTGCTCAATGGAGGAGATGATGCGCCATGAGGCGCGGCGGGCTCCAATGACGTTCTTGTATGCAACAGACAGGAGGTTGCGCTCCTCCACAGTGAGCTCCTCAGAGTCAACAGTCTTGGCTACCTTCTCCATGAACTCAACCATCTCCTCGTACCTCTCTGCCTGCTCCGCAAGCTTGGCCATGTACACATTTTCCTCACGGGAAAGCTCTGCTGATGCCATCTTACAATTCAGTTTTCAAAACTTGCAGTACGCCGGATCTGCAGGGTTGGGAGAAGCAGTGAGCTAACTTCATCGCACGATTAACACTTTATTGATGTGTGGCACGAATAGCTACTAGCTAGTCGAGATCTCCAGCTAGTCATATTCAGACGGGGGAATTTCCAGAGGGAAAGCACAATTCTCAGCATAAGACAAGGAAATTCATGGTCTAGTCACGGCGATTTTAACATTAACTACTTGAAAAAGGAGAGGCTACTACAGTATCTGGTTGGCGAATTTTGCCTACAATAACCACAACTAAACCTAGCTGAAAGCATGTCTATTAGCTTCCAACACTTCCTCTAACCTTGAAAAGCGCCAGATCTGAGTACCTAAGTACGAACTTCCGGCAGTAAAAAACCCCGCCGCTTAATAAGCATGACACAGAATCAACTGGTTCGACTGGAGTACAGGCTTTTGACGGATCCGTACGCGTACAACATCAGATCAAGCGGGCATGGATCCCGTCCTCGCGCCTACTCGGTCTAAAGGGATCCAACCACCCAGTAGCGGCGCCCCAAACCCGTGAGGAAACGACATATTTAGATTACAAATCCAACGCAAAAACAAGCAAAGCGCCAGGAAAGAAAGGGGATCGAAGCAGCAGCGACCCAGAATCAAGAGAGGAGGAGAAGCCGAGGGACGGAGGAGAGGGGGAGCGAGGGGGTACCTCTGCGTGCGTCCGTCGACCTCGTCGAGCTCCGGCGTTCGAATTGGGGGTGCGCGAAGAGACAGCGCTGGCTGGGCTCTACAAAAGGGGTGTCTCCGAGTCCCGCCGCCCAATCATATGGTGACGCGTGTCGGCGCCACCGTGGCAGCCCTGATCCCGCGCGGTGCATGTGGTCATCTGGCCCCATCGACGAATTCAGGGTGTGTTTAGATGGGGTGAGTTGGGGTGAAAAGTTACTGTAGCACTTTTCGTTGTTATTTGGTAAAATTTGTCCAATCATGGATTAATTAGACTCAAAAGATTCGTCTCGAACTTTACAAACAAACTATGTAATTAGTTTGTTTTTTTACCTATATTTAATATTTAATACATGTGTTTAAAGATTTGATGTGATGGGTGGAAGAGGAAATTTTTGGAGCTTGCATGGCAAAAGAACGCGGCCTCAAGGCCGTCACGACGTGTGGGGACCGGACAGCCAGCCTGCTCCACATGTCAGGGTGGCCCGCACGCGGAGCCTGCCTGCCTGCCTGCCGCTGTGATGGTGGGCCCAGTGCCGCCCTGGTGATAAGCTCGTCGGGCGTCTCCGGCCGCCGGCCCCACGCAGCGGACAGCCTGGAGGCGTTGGACCGAGGAGGCGGCGCGGCGCGGCGCGGGGCCGAAAGGGAAAGGAAAATGATTCTTCTCGCACGGGCCGCAAAGCTGCCTGAGTTCACCGACCCGTGGGCCCGCGTGGCTCGCTGGCCACGTGACGTCCCTTCGTGCGTCGGGTGCCGGCGGGCTGGATCTGGACCTGGACGGGCGTCGGGACACCCCAATTGTCACGACACACAGGGCGCCGGCGGGGCGTGGGGAGCGACAAGGCGCGTGTCGCTGAGGAGGCCGCGGGGCCCGCTCCTCCGCGAGCGTCACGTGACGTGAACGCGCGCGGCAACGATTGCCAGTCGGATGAGTACACATGAATGAATTTGAAATTGATTCCAAATTATAAGATATTTTGATTTGACATTTTTAGATATATTATTTTTACTGCATACTCCCTTCGTCCCAGAAAAAGTGTCGTTTTAGGTTTTTCAAACATCGTGTTTGACCGTTCGTCTTATTCAAAAATTTTGTGCAAATTATAAAATAAATAAATCATTATTGAAGTATCTCTAATGATAAAATAAGTCATAACAAAATAAATAATATTTATTAAAAAATTTTGAATAAGACGAACGGTCGAACACGATGTCTGAAAAACCTAAAACGACACTTTTTCTGGGACGGAGGGAGTATTACGTTAACTTTGTATTAAGTCAAACAATTGTATCTTTGACCATCCATTTCAAAAAATTATATAGATTCATGATGGATACAAATTTTCTTTTTAGTTTTTTTAGATCAACTATAAGAAATGCTTTCATAATATATAACTTCATATATTGTGAAACTATACGGATTTTTCGAAATGGATAGTCCGAGATAGTAATGTTTGACTTATATTAAAACAAAGTTAATGTGACATATAAAAAACGGAGAGAGTATTTAGAAAAGCCATCTTCTGATTTCAAATGAGGGAGTACATTCTAATTTAAATACGAATACATATACAACTTGTTGAATGTGAATAAAAAAGATAGTTTAACTTTGGATTCACATTTTGATATCTACTTTTTTTTGAACTTAGGTAGTAATTCTATTACTCATGAACTGACAAATCGTCAGCAATATCTACTTGATTGTGAAGAACAAGTATATATTTGTTTCATTTATTATTTGAATAAAACAAAATCATTATACGTACATGTAGAAATTTAAATGATATATACATATATAGTTACGTAATAACACGTGTAGATAAAGACAACACATAGAAGCAAACATATTTATAATTTATTAACTCATGGCACCAAAAAGTGAAGTGTATAAACTATATGGTACTGTCGTCACATGATTCATACGGGATGAAATTGAGAAGCAAAAACTACCTCTGCGTTTTAATGCCAAGAAACATACATCAAAATGCGAAATCAGTCAAACGTGATTAGATAAAAAAAAATACACAGTTTGTCTTCCCATGATACACCTAAAAGAGACTCGTTAAAAAATAATATATTGTTACTTTTTTAGTACTCCTACTTGAGAACCTGAATATGGATCCAAGTGGGCTAAGGCCTCGTTTAGATGAGAGAATTGGAGAGAAAAACACTGTATCAGAATTTCTGTAGCATTTTGTTTGTATTTGGTAAAAATTATCCAAATTTTGACTAACTAGGCTTAAAATGTTCGTCTCGCAAAGTACAACAAAACTGTACAATTAGTTTTTAATTTCATCAACATTTAGTACTCCATGCATTTGCCGACATTTTGATGTGACAAGGAATCTTCTTTTTGCATAGTGAAATTTGGGGGAAGAATTGGGAAACTAAACAAGGCCTAATAGAAAAATTAACTGTTGTTACCGGGTCGTTGTCATTCTCGTGATGAGATGTCCAGTCTCCCTTTCACAAACAAGAACAGCCAAGTTTGACCGTAATCCCCTTTTAACTGGTCCAATTTTACGGCTAATGATGGCACGCTATGTGTTGGTACCATTGTTTTTTTTACTCTGCCTGCAGCCTTGCACACCGATCACATTTGACACCATTTTCAACACATATGAAGTAAAACTAAATTAGCATATGAAATGGAAACAACAACATAAATCCCCCTGTTCGGCTGAGCTTATCAGCACGGCTTATCAGCCGTGGAACAGTATTTTTCTCTCACAGCAAATCAGCCACACCGGCTTATAAGCCAAAAAAACAGTCTGCCGAACAGGGCCAATATTTTGCTATTTCTGCACTTTGTAATCTTTAATATGTCATTGTACGACGACAGGTCGTGGAAGATGTCTACTATAAGGAGCTTAGCCTATGACATAGTTTTATAACAGGGAAATTTTTCAGTTTAGCCAAAGCTAACGTGGTCTACTCCTCAACTTTAATCCCTGTCACGTCGGATATTTGACACTAATTTGAAATATTAAACATAGACTAATTACAAAATTAATTGCACATATCGAGACTAATTTGCGAGACGAATCTATTAAGGTTAATTAGTCTATGATTTGATAATGTGGTGCTACAGTAAACATATGCTAATGATGAATTAATTAGGCTAATGATGGAGACTAGGCTATGTTCGCTTGTCCTATAAATCGTACTTTTTCAGCGAACAAAGAGTGTTTTTCTCTCACAACAAATCAGCAACAGTACTTTCAGCTATGTTTCAGCCAAACGAACAGGGCGTCTCCATCTGTGCAATTAGTTTTATAATTAACTTGTGTTTAGTCCTCCTAGTTAATATCCGAATATCCGATGTGACAGGGCTCAACTTTAGTTCCTTAATCCAAAGACCCCCCTAAGAGGTTTTGTCGGTGTTTTGTAAACCAGACTAGTAAATTTATATGATTGCCGCGATGTTCTCGGAAGACGATGGTGACATCCAAAAGAAACGAGGATTTATACTGATCCAGGCCAGAGCTCTATGTCTAGTCTCAAAGATGATCGAGTGCGTGTTCCTCGCTTGAATGTTCTGAAGTTCTTACAATGAGGGTGTAAGAATGGTGGAAGAGGTAGGAGAGCTAGAGCTAGGAGACGGGCTGCCTGAAGAGAAGCTTCAAGAGCCCTTCTACAATGTAGGAATGAGTGAATAAAAGTTGGATCCCTAAGATGGCAAGCTGCCCTTATATAGAGTTCGGGGTCAGAATATGTACAAAGAAGAAGGTTCTCAAGACCGATGGGTCGTGAGCCTGAGGGAAGGTTGTAACACCCCTGATGTTACGAGCTTACTTAGCCCCGTGGTTAAGACCTGAGCAAGGTTACCGCAGCGAGATTCTCGGATTTTGATTTTTTTTAAAAAATTCACATGAAATGATTGACAATTTTATGTGACTCAGTCTGGTGGCCGGGAGAAATCAAATAATTATAGTGAGTGAGTTTGCTTAACGGGAAAGGGTGCTAGTGAAAATACTAACAAAAAAGGTTAAAATATGTTGTGTTAGTCGTTTGGCATGAAAAACAATTTTTGTAAACAAAAATAAACTATCGCTGGTATGTAGTACTTAATAAAATTTGAGTGTAAGTCCAGTAGATAAAAATGCAACTTTGGTTTCGGTAATTAAATGTCGTGCAATGGCATATTTGGTAGCTTAGGAATTGAAATTCGAATTTAATTCCAGCTTCAAGAACGGAAACGACCAAGTCCAAAAACCTAACGACAATGCCATTTTGGCAAGTAAATTCTGAGGAATTTAGCTAGCAACGGTAAGGTGCTTGGGCACGGTGAATTGCGTCAAGGTATAGGTTGTGCATTGGTATAGGGTTTAGGGGTGTTTGAGTCGATTGGAGTTAGTTAGTAATGTGTCGCGTGGCTCTACCGCTGGTCCCAGGCTTCTCACGCGGTTGGCCTGGGTAGGGTAGAAGCTGGTGATGGGTGTTGACCCGTTGGCGTGAATGACCTTGTGGTTCCCCAAAAGGATGTGGACAGTTGGTGCCATTCCCTGGGTGAGTTCGCCATGAGCCGTGGGCCTCCAGCCCCCTAGGTGGATGACTTGGCCGTGGCCGGTGGCGAAAGAGGGTATTGGCCCCCTTTGTAGGTGAACTCTGGGATGCTACCACTGAGGGTAGTTTTGAGAGTGTGTTCGCCGTAGACCGCAGAGTCTAGATCTCCAAAATAGAGGTTTGGAGCGCGACTAAAGGCGGACGTGGGTGCTGGCCCTCCGTCACTTGCGAACTCGTAGTTTTCGTGGCGGAAGTGGCTGTTGGCAGCCATTCCATGAGCGAATCCACTGATGGTGCAAGGAGTCATTGCTTCCTTCTCAACAATCGAGAGTGCACGACTGTCTCCTACCTGG
>CM039602.1:37785157-37947739 GCA_022457205.1 Saccharum spontaneum | reverse complement strand
GACCTGGGTCACTAATCTTTGGTGATCTTTGGCACCTTAATTTCATGTTTGAGCTCATTAATAACATACTTGGTAATAAAAGCTAGTATCGCCTAAGTTATCGCTATTAGTTAGTAGGTTTTACTGTTTTGCAACTGTACCGCGAAGGAAAGTTGTACTCAAGTCGTAAACCATGGCATATCATCATCAAGCATCATGTTTATCATCGAGCATCATGTTGAAGCATGTTATATACTCGTGTAGTTCCCGCTTTCGAAGAAGTTAAGTTGCCGAGCAAGCCTCCGGAGAAGAGTTGTCGTCGGTGGGTTCTGGACCGGAAGTCGGAGTCCTCGAGTCCAAGTCAGTCGTCGCGTCAGAGCAAGGCAAGCCCCGGTGCATTTAAACCCTACCTTGAGATTTACAAATCTTTATTATTATTACTATGGTTTACTGCATTAAGTACTTAGGAGTTGAGTGATAACCCAATTGATGCATTATCATCTTTGATTATTACGATATCACCCTTGATACCTGTTTTACTGAAAATGCGTAGTATGCTTCGCTATGCTTATGAGTTAAGCTTTTTAAAATGAATGTTTATTTAGCCATGACGGCATACTTAATGAATATTGAATATGAGAATTAACTCGTAAGATCGGACGGGTGGTTTGGCCACTGCTAACTTGCATTGGGAGAGGAGTCTCAATATATTGTTTCTGCCTTATCAGTTAAGGACCGTACGTTGTTGGCCCTCGCGTCATGAAGTTTTTTTAGTACTAGCCATGTACCCATATCGGGTAAGCCTTACTTCGACTAGTCCATTACGAGAGCGTCTAACCTCGCACTGGGAGTGGAGAGATGGCTAGAGTAGTGTGTACCCTCGGGGCTAGAATTGGGCCGGGTTCGAGGAGTACTGTACTCTCGGGTAGCGATGGACACGTTCTGGTTTTGGGTTACTCGGGTAAGAGTTGATATATGCAAGATTCAGTTCTACATATGTCGTGTGGTTAGGAATCCCCAGCTGGGTAAATTAAGTGGTTCGAATCGTCGTTGCTCCACGAGAAAGGAGTCTTGGCCTTGCACTAACATCGTAGTTAAGAACTAGAATTGAAAGAAAAAATGAGAAAGGTCTTGATGATAATTACTTTGATCTAGATTAGGATCACCTAGAATTGGTTAATGAACCATCAATGGTAGAAGTAAAATATTGAAGGTAAGAACTTACTTTAGTAAGCTTTTCTGGAAAAGAAAATTTGATTCTGGAATACCCGTACCTTGATTCCCTAAAGCTAGCATGCCCTTGGAGTCTTTTTCTTAGTCGGGTAAGTCTTGTTGAGTACTCTCGTACTCAGGGTTTGTTGAACCCCTTGTTGCAGGTGCGGTTCATGAACAAGTCTGCTTTGAGCCTTGTTGCATGACCGTTGTGGCTGAAGAAAGTGACGACGAGTAGACTGTGTGGCCTCAGGGCAAGGCATCTCGCTTATGTGTTTGTAATAAAGTTATTACTGATACTTCTCTACTACTGGTTTGTAATAATGGTACATAAGGTTTGAGGTTTGGAAACTGGTTTGTAAACTTAAGTTATTGTAAGACTTGCGCTACTTTACTCTGATGGTATTTTGAATAAACTGTTGTAATATTGTAATACTCCTGTGATTGGATCCTGTTCGGAAGAAAGCAGTCCTTTTAAGTTATGAGGAACATAAGTACGGCTGTTAGAGGTTATTATGACGATGACGGGTACATGTGGGCCATCATAATTCGGAGGTTCTGTGACAGCGATGCTAGTATCCAAAAGACATGAGGATTTATATTGGTTTAGACCAGAGCCCTATGTCTAGTCTCAAAGATGATTGAGTGCGTGTTCCTCACTTGAATGCTTTGAAGTTCTTACAATGAGAGTGCAAGAATTGTGGAAGAGGTAGGAGAGCTAGAGCTAGAAGATGGGCTGCCCAAAGGGAAGCTTCAGGAGCCCATCTACGGTGTAGGAACGAGTGAATGAAAGTTGGATCCCCAAGATGAGTGCCCTAGCCGTCCTTATATAGAGTTTGGGGCCAACGCGTGTACAAAGAAGAAGGTTCTCCCAACCGAAGGGTCGTGAGCCTGAGGGAGAGCCTAGCTAACTTGGCTTGCAAGCTACGCAGTCTTGTGATGCACGTCTGGGCATGGTTGTCACGGTCCTGTGGCCACGCCGCGGCATGGCGTGATGTGGTGCTACTGTGTCGGTTGTTGTGGCACTGTAGGCACGGTGGTGGTTCGTCAGCCATCCTGTGCGACATGGTCTCCGTCGTGGTCTTCGTCATCGTCTCTTGGTTTCATGGGGCGTCGTACAGGAGTTGGTAGCTGCCCCTAGGTTGTCGATCGCCTTGTTGGCTTGAGGAGTTGAGGGCCACAATCCTGATCATTGTGATCATGGCTCCCACCGGTTTGGATGATATCTAAGTCAAGTCCTTTATTGTGGATCATATCCCGTAGTTGGTAGAATCATACATGTGTCTAGTCGAGCCGTATTTGGCCGGTAGGCCCCACACCAGCTGTCGCCGCCTTGGGCGGTGTTGTCTTGTCCATGTTGTGTTGCGTAGAGGTGGCTTCGGACTGAGGTGACCGTTGTCCCCTCGATCCTTGCGGGTTCAGTGCGGCGTGCCTACTCCTGTCAGAGCGGGCACATTTGGCTAGGCTTGGCCTCTCCCCGTTCCTCCTAGGGGTCGTGGCAGTGAGATGTCGTGAGTTTCTTGTGCATCGTGCGGCTAAGGCAGAAGAGAGGGGTCGTGGCTGACCCTGGCCTTAGTGTTCGGCCTGGCTCATTTGGCTCAGCTGGGCCTCAGTCGGTCGGGCCTTCGCTGACTGATGTCGTGGGCCGCTCGGCCTGCGAATTAATCGGTGTCTTGAGACACCCGGGGATTATAAGCCCGATAGACTTTTTTGAAGGAGAATAGAATTGGTAGAATTGGATATATTGCATTGAGCTCTTGGGCAATTTATATAGAGTACCGGGCTTGGGAGGCAAGGCAACCCACGAATACATATGGAAGTCTACCGATCACAATATCTAGACTACCAAGTATTGGGCTGATCTTAGGTGCGGCACTTACACTTTGATGGAAGCTTCTCCGATGCTTTTTAGTCACACTTTAAAACCAAATGCTTCTTTCTGAAGTCCTCCTTGGAGCAGATCCCATCCTCTTTGAGGGTGCGTTTGGGAGCGTTCCATGGAGCGGATTCTCGAAGGGAATCACTCCCCGGCTGCCAAACGGTTTTTTCAGAGTGAAGTGATTCTCTTAAATGAACTAAGAGGCTGAGAGCTGAAAAAAGTAGCTTCTCTTGATTCTGTGAAGTGATTCTCCATAGTAATTTTAAGAGTTTATGCTAAAGAATCAAATAGAATCATTTTCAGTCTCAGGATCACTTCACCAGAGAATCAGGGAGCACACCTCTGCCAAACGAACCCTGAGACAGAAGTCTGACGCGTGTTGCTACTCGTGAGCTTGATGAACTACGCTCTCCTCTGTTAATCTTAGTCCTGATGTATCTAACAATAGTCATGAGAAGCAACACCCTAAATTTCAGGTTTTGCAACTAAATAAATTTGCCTTTTCTGCATATTAATTTTAGTATTTGGGAAGCAGCACAGCTTTGCATTTATTATTTCTGCATGCTAATTTTAGTTTTCTGAATATCCTGTGCATACAGAAGCTTTATTTTCGTCCCATTTAGATTTTTTTTATTTCAGATCTGCGTAAAAGGAAAATCTCTTTTATTTCTGCAGCAGTCACCTTTTAGCATGTTTCCTATTGTTTTGGGTCGAGCCTAGCTCTGGTTGTCCTGACCGTGTCGTCCCGGAAGTTGAACGGGCGGGCGAAATTACGTGATCTCCCCTCTATTTCTTAGTTGGGCTGAGGCCCATCAAACTCGGACGCACGGGAGCGGGACACCAACCCAGCAAAAGCAGCCGAAGCCTTTGTCTCATTCCTCGTGGTAAAAAAACAATTATTCTACCTCCCTGAACTAGTCATTCTTATTTTACACCTTGAACTCTAAAACCAAGCATATTAGTTTGTAAGATGTAGATATTTAAGCACAGATTTGTAATGCCTATGTTATCTAAAATTTTAACCCGCGCAGGTGCATGGGTAAATGGACTTAGTTCATTCAAATTCCGGGACTTCCTATTGAAGCTAATTAGTCGGACTCTCTTTCGCTGTCTCACCTAAACCAAATCGTACAATACAATTTCACTTTGCATTTGCCACTGAGCACAGCTATTGTCGCCATGGCATTCAGCTCCCCGTCCGGGCATGTACTTGTCCCTGTCCGAAGAAAGAATCCTATCGGTGACGGAAACGATCGTATCAAATCGGTCACTGCTTTAGGCCGTGTTCGGTTACAATAATTCCTGCCCTCTCCGTTTCTTCAGTATTTTCTATAGCACGGGAACTGTTCCTGCCCAGCAAAGACCGATAGAAGGCATAACCGAACGGGCCCTTAATAATCGCGGATAGATTAATTATGCACCGGGATTGGCGTGACAAAGATTCCCTGCGATTTATTCGAAACACATCTTTGCAACCACGATAAGTTTTGATAATCCGCGGATGAACGCAGGCCTCTGCTTTTGTTTCGGCACCTAATCATTCTTACCGAGAACGCTAATGGTCTACAGAAGAAGCTTTTTTGTCTGCGGTGCGGGTACCTAAATTGCGGGACTCTTTTCCGTGAAAAAATGAGGGAGTCATGATGCCAATCGCTCGCTGACGAGCTGCTGCTATAAATACCATAGTGCCATGCTATGCCAATGCCACATTGCATTGCATTGCCTCCTGTGTCAGCGCTAGTGTGTGCAGCAGCGATCTGACTGAGCATGGTCTCCCCTTCGTCAGCTCTCCCCAAGGTTCTTGGACACGGCTGACTTCCATTCCAATTTCCATGCATGGGCCTGTTTGAGACGACGACCATTCACCAGCAGGTGCTGTTTTCTTGTGCTCCAGGTCGTCGATGACGCGACCGGTGAGGCCACCCCTCGCCGCGCCAAATGGTGGTACGTGACGTTCCACAACGTCACCGCGATGGTCGGCGCCGGCGTGCTCAGCCTGCCGTACGCCATGGCTCACCTAGGATGGTAACCGACTGACGACCCTCCGTGGTACGCCACCGTCACGGCGTGGCTCGCTCACTGGAGCAGTGTTTCTTCAATTTCAGGGGCCCCGGGATGGTGGCGCTGGTGGCGTCGTGGGGGATCACGCTGTACACGCTGCGGCTGCTGATCGAGCTGCACGAGTGCGTGCCCGGCGTGCGGTTCGACCGGCTCCGCGACCTCGGCGCGCACGCGCTGGGCCCGCGCCTGGGGCCCTGGGTGGTGGTGCCGCAGCAGCTCATCGTGCAGCTCGGCTGCGACATGGTGTACATGGTCACGGGCGGCAAGTGCCTGCAGAAGTTCGCCGAGTCCGTGTGCCCGCGCTGCGCGCCGCTGCACCAGTCCTACTGGATCTGCATCTTCGGCTCCTTCCAGTTCCTGCTGTCCCAGCTGCCCAACCTCGACGCCATCACCGCCGTGTCCTTCGCCGCCGCCGCCATGTCACTCTGGTACGGTCGGCACTTCTTACGGATCGAGCTACTAGCAGCCAGCTACGTGCGTGCGTGCTTCGATCTCAGTGACGAACTCGATCGCTCGCGTAATTGCGTTGCGTGCAGCTACTCGACCATCTCGTGGGCCGCCTGCGTGGCGCGCGGGCCGGTGCCCGGGGTGAGCTACGCGTACAAGTCCGGCACGGCGGCGGACTCGACGTTCCGGGTGTTCAGCGCGCTGGGGCAGGTGGCGTTCGCGTACGCCGGGCACGGCGTGGTGCTGGAGATCCAGGCCACCATCCCGTCCACGCCCACCAAGCCGTCCAGGGCGCCCATGTGGAAGGGCACCGTCGCCGCGTACCTCGTCACCGCCGCCTGCTACTTCCCCGTCGCGCTCGTCGGATACTGGGCCTTCGGGCGCGACGTCGGCGACAACGTCCTCGTCGCGCTGCAGCGCCCGCCCTGGCTCGTCGCCGCCGCCAACATGATGGTCGTCATCCATGTCGTCGGAAGCTATCAGGTATAAGTGTCGATAGCTTGTGTTTGTTGGTTGGTCTCTACATACATGTCACTGACTGAAGACGAAACGCAAAATATATGGCGTCTGAATCTGCAACATCCGACAGGTGTATGCGATGCCCATATTTGAAAGCATCGAGACGATTCTGGTCACGAGATTCAGGCTGCCGCAAGGGTTACTCCTCCGTCTCGTGGCCCGATCGGCTTACGTCGGTATGAACTGACGACAGAGAGATTGAAACCTTCAATTTTTTGCATGCCAATTGGACTTGACAATTGACATCATGTCTGCCATTGCTTGCAGCATTCACACTGTTCATCGCGGTAACTTTCCCGTTCTTCGGCGACCTCCTCGGCTTCTTCGGAGGGTTCGGGTTCACGCCGACCTCCTACTTCGTAAGCAGCAGCCTGCTTCCACGCTGACACGGCCAAACAATTCTTTAGATTTACCAGTGACGAAACTTGTTTGGATTCTCTTCGCAGCTCCCCTGCATTCTGTGGCTGAAGATCAAGAAGCCGCCGAGGTTCAGCGCGTCGTGGTGTGCCAACTGGGTAAACGACACCAGTTCTTTGTCGCATTCTTTTTTCAAATTGGGAGAGTTCAGAGCTGGGACTGGCCTCTGCCTGCTCACACTTGCTTCGTCCGCGTCTCTTTGCCAGGGCTGCATCGTCGTCGGAGTGCTGCTGATGCTTGTGTCTACCATCGGCGGCTTACGGAGCATCGTCCAAGACGCGTCGACGTTCCAGTTCTACTCCTGAATCCGGACGCTTGCATGTGCGTGACGTGACTACCTTTTCTTACAAGTTTGGGGGTACGGCTGCAGTCTGCCGAAATGCAGAGGACGATACGGCGGTGTGTGATGTGTTCTACGGATTTTGATACAAGACAGCGCGTACCCAAGGACTAAACTTGCTTCTAGCCGTCTCTTTGCGAGTGCCACGGCACGGCGCCTGATGTATTTTGTACTTTCTACCTTATATAACACAAAGTATTAGAGTTTTACTGTCACAGCATGGCGTGGCCGAAAAATGTGAGGCAGATGAATCGGCATGTGGTTCAGGGATGGGGCCTTTCCCTGTGCTCTGAACTAAGCAACTCCAACGATTTTGCATTTTTTTTGTTTGGCAAAAGATGGAGTTTGCCAACTCTCAAATCAATATGGGGAGGAGAAAAAAAATTATCTCCAACGGTTTGGCAAAATTGACTTGCCAAAATCAAAAAAGAAAATCCAGCGGCGCGGGAGGGAAGAGCGCACACGGAAGTAGTGCGTGAGACGGAATGCCAAGCTGATCGCGAGCTTGCATATATGCCCCATCCCAGGATTTTGCCAAGTTAACAAAAATGCAAAACTCATTTGCCAAACCGTTGGATATGAGTTTTGTAGACTTTTTTGCAAAAACAGGAATGCAAAGGCCATTTGCAAAACTGTTGAAGTTGCTCTAAACTGTTGGAGCTTCTGCAAGATGTGGTTGCAACATGCAGAATTGCAAATTAGACAAATAATTTAGCGATAATGAAATGTAATTACATTCACGTCCTACATGGTAATGCAATCATCTAATATATTGACAGATTTTCCCCATCAAAACATGTTAGGTTTTAGAAAGATACACATAACACATAAGCAAAAAAAACTTTTCTTAATACAAATTTCACCATAAGAAGGGATTTCGACAACACACCACCAATCTATTAAGGAGTAGACAAAGAACCCATGATTCTTCAACAGATTTCTAGCATCAAAAACAAATATTACATCAATACAAATCATACACAACATTAGTAAAAATTATACATCAATAGAAATAGCATAAAATCAAAAAAAATAACTATAACAAACTTTAATCTCTAATATAAGGCCCCAATAATTATACTTACAACATAAGAATTAATACGATGAAAGTAAAAAACAACAAAACATGTTCACTGTCCAAGTCGATCGTAAGCCGAGACAACAATTGGATAACTCCAAAATTATTAGCAATGTAAACATATATTACTTCAGTGAAGATATTATAACACCAACATAAACTAGATGTTGTAGTCACTAAAATGAGGCACCAATTTGTTAATTCCACGACATGAATTACACAGCTGCAAACTAAGCACAGAGCTACACTAAAACTTGTAAACAACATTGAAGTGACAATACTTATAGTTTAGAACAACAAAACGTACATTGGTTAGCATATATAAATCCAATACTTATCATAATCCATTAAATTAGGCAGCAATGACAAAATTCAAGAGGTAAATCACAATTGAAAAAGAAACTGATGCAATACGATAAAAGATTAAGAGTTTTGATAATTAGTTAACTCTACTTGCAATATGCGGTGAGTATAAAAAATGTGCAACTAAAACTATAAGCATCATGTAAATTTAGAGTAAATTTAAATGTACCAAAAAGACGGACTTATGGTATGTATGTGAAGACCACAAAATTCATTTGATCTCCATAGCAAAGGGGATGGGAACTAAACCCTGAAAGCTCTATGTTTGGTGTTGGTAATTAGTGACAATGCCTAAGTACTAATCCTATGCCTAAGTTGTATATAGCATATGAGGATTAGTATATTCCAAGGTTGGTGGCAAGATGAACATGGTGATCATGATGGCCACACTTGGATTTGGACGCAACCCTACGTGATCAAGGCAAAAGTATATGCTTAAGGGTTGTGTTTTAGTAATCAAGACACCTAGTGGGTGTGGTTACATTATAGGATAGATAGCCGTACTATAAAGAGGGGAATGACGCGGCTATTGAACTCCTAAGTGCCTCTAGGTGTGCATTTCATAATCATATGCATTTGGATAGAACTAATAACGCCTCGAAAAATGATTGTAAAAATGTTAACACACTCACACATGACATGATCACTTGGTGGTGTTAGCACATTTACGATGGTGTTGGAGTTTGAGCGGTAGAGAGGGTTTGGGGTCCTCTCTCCCTCCCGCCGAGCTTGCGAGGCGAGATTTAGGTGTTTTCGAGGAATTGAAAAGCCTATTTTCCTTTACGCCAAATGTCGAGATTTGGAGGCGTTGTCACATGTTGTTTCACGAGCTAAAACCTGTGCTAAAGTGACACACATACTTAGTCTAGCTCATATGTGAAAGGGTGAATAAAACGGAGGCGAACGAAGGTCACAGAGGTGACCGGACGCTGAACCGGACGCGGTCTATGTTTGACCGGACGCGTCCGGTCAGTGTTCAGTGTTTGCGCGTGTCTCGATTTTTTGATCGGACGCGGTGGCGCGTCCGGTCACGATCGACCGGACGCGTCCGGTCGTGGTGGGTGCTTACTGGACTCTAACCGGACGCTGGGTGTAACGCGTCCGGTTAATTCTACAGCGCGTCCGGTCACACGTGGAGGCTTACTGGAAACGACCGGACGCTGGCACTGTGGCGTCCGGTTTGTCTAGCAGCGCGTCCGGTCGTTGACTCGCTGGAGCGGTGCTCGGCTTGACCTGCGGGTCCGGTCGGTTATGGGACTAGCGCGTCCGGTCGAGCTTCGCGCGTGGGTAGTATGCGACCAGCGAGTCCGGTCTGTGCGACCAGCGCGTCCGGTCAGCGCGACTGCAGCAGAATCGAGTGTCTAACGGCTCTATTCGAAGGGGTACATCTATAAATACTCGTTGGCCGGCTCAAGCCTCATACTCTTGCACTCTTTGACATACTTGTGAGCACTTTGAGCTAAGCAACTCCCCTCCCACTCATCTCTCTTGCTTCTTTGCATATTCGAAGTGAGATTAAGTGATCCAAGTGTATTTACATTGTGAGATTGCATCTAGTTGGCACTTGGTGGTTGATTTGCTGTGGGATTCTTGTTTCTCTTGGTGGTTGCCACCACCTAGACGGCTTGAAGCAGCGGTGGAGGTCCGACATGTGTTGGTGATTGTTCGTGGCTGGCTCCGGTGAGCTTGTTGTGAGGGGTTGTTGTGGTTCTCCGGCGGAGCGCCAAATTCCAACTATAGTGGATTGCTCGTGTCAGAACTTCTCGCCATTTGGTAGGTTCTTGTGGCGCCTTTTGAGAGGCTCGGTGTGTGATACCGATTAGCCACCGAACCACGTGGTGTAGGGGGGACACAACGGGGACTAGCGTGCCGGCAAGCACGTGAACCTCGGGATAAATCATCGTGTCTTCACTTCGTTGATTGTGATTGATTTGTCTCGGTGGATCGGTTATCTTGAATATCATCACTTGGAATTATTGATTGGTTGGCTCAATTCATCGCCCCTCGGTGAAATATTTCTTACCCTACTCTTGTATTACATTTCAAGTACTTAGTTGTTTTCTCTAGTGCTTAGTAGCTTGAGTAGAGTAGCCTTCTAGTTTTCCTCTTGCGTTTTGACTTGTGCGGTTGAGTGATATATATATATATATATATATTAGAATTATCTTTTGGATAGGTGGCTTGCAACACTCCATAGGCTAGGCAAAACTCGCTTCTCGCTATTTATTATTGCTAATTAAATTGTCTAGCACTTTTTGTAGAAAGTTTTATTAGGCTATTCACCCTCCCTCTATCCATCAAGACCTTTCAAACGCCAACGGAAAATCCCCCATTAACATCATGAGCCACCATCCCTATCCCATGCAATGTCTTACCCTCCCATGCGCACTATGGTGAGGTGCTAAATGGAGACGTTGGGGATTGTTGATCCTAAAACTTTAATTTGGACCATGGCAATTGATATTGTTGGGTCATCTTGGCACATGACTTAAACGTGACTTTACCACTACAAGTTGTAGTCGACTGCAAAAAACCTTCTCCGATTAACATACTACATACCTCTATTATATTGAGGTAGAGGTTGTAATCACGTCTACAGCTAGAAGCTGCTAGGAAACAGCCAGCCGAACGCGTTCTAAGTGTTTATTTGATTCAGCTGCAAGCTATGGAAAAGCCGCAAGATGTTTAGTTCAAACAACTATGAAACCTACCTCCTTTCTCTATCCCCTTTAAAACAATTGTGAAACGTCTCTCTATTGCACCCATTTAAGAAAGCAAAAGGTTGAAAAGGCAAAACCAGGATATGATATGGTGCAAAAAATGTACTATGACAAAGAAGGTCCTTTGAAGAACAACTTCTTATTTCATCTGTTTGGATAGTGTTGTGTTTTTTGGCAGGACGTAGCCTAAGAGGGCGTTTGGTAGAGGTCTTTGGAGCAAATCCTCCACAAGAATCACTCATTCCCCCTGTTCGGCTGAGCTTATCAGCACGGCTTATCAGCCGTGGAACAGTGTTTTTCTCTCACAGTAAATCAGCCACAGCCGGCTTATAAGTCAAAAAAATAGCTCGCCGAACAGAGCCATTCTTGACCAAACAACAAAATCTTACGTAGATCTAGGTGAGAAGCAGATTAAAATCGCTTATCCTTTTATACATGGAGCTAGAAATAAAGAAAACCTCTCTTCTCACTCTGCTCTTTATTTAAAATCCAACATGATACTCTAGAATCAATTCTCATCAACTATCCCACACTACAACAATCAATTAAAATCACCCCTCTACGAAACAGGCCCTAGACAGCCACAACCAGCTCCCCACTCATCTGACTCCCGCCACAAGGACCCGAGTACGGAGGCTGGCGCGCGCTCGATTCGTCGATTGCCATTTGCTGCTTGACCGGTTGACCCAGAAGCACGGAAGCAGGCAATCAACCATCCATGGATCCGACGGTCCAAAGTAGCGGGCGCGGATGGCGCGACCGTCAAAGGCCACGTAGCAACGTGATAGCATCGCCTTGCTGGCTTGGCAGGCCACCATACACCACTTCGCGCCCAAAAAGGCGCTTGATTATCTCTGGTCTGGTCCCTGCGGGCTGCGCCTCCCGTCCCGCTTGGGCGACCATGGCGGCGCCACCCGTCCCCGTCCTCTGCAGCGCCTCCCCCTGCCGCGTCGCCATCCACCTCGCCCCTCCTGCCTTCCGAACCATTGTCGCGGCGCGGCCGCAGGCCTCGCCCTTCGGCCTCTGCGTCAAGCGCGGGGGGGCCTCGCCGCGCGCCCGCGCGCCGTTCGCGGCCAAGCGCGGCGGCGGCCGCGGCGATGTATCCGCGGAAGGTGCGGACGGCACGCGCGCGCTGCTCCAGGCGGCGCTCTGGGGCGCCGAGGCTGCCTACATACTCTGGCTGTTCCTCCTGCCTTACGCCCCGGTCAGTAAGTCCGTACCGTGAACAATCCAAATTATGAGCTCAAACGCTGTCATCTTGACGCCATCGTGTCCCGAGAGATAATTCCGGCAGAAAAGAGTCTGTAACTTCCATCGCCACCATCATCATGCAGGGCGACTCGATTTTGGCAATCTCGCAGGCTACCATCAGCGACCTCATCGGCCTCTCACTCAACTTCTTCTTCGTCCTGCCGCTGCTCAACTCAGGTACGCTGAAATCCGGTAACTTCCTTATCTACCAGCCCAAGCCCAATGGTTTTCTTTTTTTTCCCAAAGCTATTATGGGTGTGACTCTGTTGGTGAGTTTTCCTGGGCAGTGTAGTTGGCGTTCACCTGCTCGAATCGCCGGTACTTCACCCTGTAAGCAGCCGATTGTTCACGTTTATTGCGAGATTGCAATGCAGTTGCACACGCATTGCGTGCACTGACTAAATTATGCATGCCTGCTTGCCCAGATGGCAGAAGGATTATTCAACTTTGTGATCGCTTGGACGCTGCTTTTTGCACCACTTCTCTTCACGGATTATAGGAGCGACCGATTCAAGGGATCGCTCGACGTCTTGTGGGGCTTTCAGATGTTCCTCACAAATAGTATGATCCCATGATCTCATTGTATATTTTTTTTCAGCTGATGGATCGAAGAGGTCAGGTTGCCTAACAACATTTCATTGTCAATTTGTCGTCTCTTCAGCTTTCTTGATACCTTACATGGCAATCCGACTGAACGATCCGGATGCAGACCGGTCTCCACCACAAAGATCACAACTGGGTTCAGTTATGGTTAACGGTGCACCGGTTGTGGGCGCAATTGGCGGTCTTGTCTGTGTTCTCTCGATCGTTTGGGCATTCCTTGGCCGCGGAGATGCTGAATTTGGAGGCACTGCAGAACGGTGGCAGTATGTGCAGAGTTATGTGCTCTCGGACCGGCTTGCTTACGCGTTTCTATGGGATATATTTCTGTACTCCATATTCCAGCCATGGTTAATCGGGGACAATCTTCAGAACGTGAAGGCAGATGCTACTGAGTTTGTGAATGCGGTGAGGTTCGTCCCCGTTGTAGGTCTAGTTGCCTACCTTCTTTGCTTAGAGGAAGAGGATTAGCTGTTAACTGTAAATTTATAATTTTTGTGATCATTAGGATTGTTGTTTATGCAGTTGAGTGAATTCTGTACTTGGTGGCACCGTGGCAGTAAGTTTTCGCAAGAATTTTTCTGTCAGAGATGCGTGTATGAACACGAATTCATTCATCATCACATCTGGAACTGAAAACAACAATCTTCTAACCGAACAACCGGGATGGACAATTGGACATACAGCATTTCCTTAAACTGCTAATCTCTCTAGGAAACAAACCCATCAGAAGACAACTAAGTTTCTAAGACATTTTTATCACGCTGCACGGTCTGCACCTCGACTCCGGTCTAATTGCCTGAGGAATGCCACCCATCGCTGTAGGATGTGGCCCAATTCTTCAGAAAGCTAGGACTGACACCAATACCACAAAACCAAGTGCGACAGAAAAGCCATCAGCTATCATCTTCGAGCCCCTGCTGTATCGCGGCATCTGGCTGCTCACCGACGGTGACGGTATCATACGTGGTGTCGTCGGCACTGGCGTCGCCGGCGTGAGGGTCACTGGAGCAGTGGAGTTGGCGCTTGGGCGTGGAGTGACCGCTGGCGGTGGCGGCGGTGATGGTCCATGTGGAAGAAGACCTGCAACTGCAAGAGGGATCATCATCAAATACAAACTTTTCAGTGGGATTGAAATCCCTGGCACGAAGGAAAAAAAAGGCAAAATGTGCAAGCAAGCGCGTAATGGAGATCGCGTGCGTACGACTACGATGAGACAAACACGGAACACGATGCTCAAATGGGAGGACTTTACCTGCGCAGGCGCCGGTGGCGGGCGGGAGGTCGAGGCGGCAGAGGCGAGGCATCGCCATGACGCGCGTCATGTTGACGGCGACGGGGGCCGTGCTGGGGTTGCTGAGAGCCTGGCAGAGGCACTGCGGCTCGTCGTGCACCATGCTGCCCAGGTTGGCGCAGCAGGTGTCCGCCGGCACCGCGGCGGTGCCCTCGATGAAGGGCAGGCAGGGGAGGAGGCGGAAGAGGTCGGTGCTGCAGGCGGACGTGCCGGCCTGGGGCACCGCGCGGACGCCGGCGACAGAAACCACCAGCAGCAGCAGCGCCGCGACGCAGAACGCAGGAGCCGAGGCCATTGCTTCTCGCTAGCTGATCTTTTCTATTCTGGATGGAAACTGGAGACAATTGTTTTCTTGATTTGTTCTTTTGGGCGATTGGTTGCAGTGGATTTATAGCATCGGAGCAACGGCGATGCACGGTAATGGTGTGTTTCTGAGCTGGGACTGGGACCTGGCATGCATGGCGGGCGGGCTGGCGGCTGCTTGGCAGATTCGCGTGACGCCCTGCATGGAGGGGGGAGAGCTTCGCGTGAGCCGCTGCGGCGTTAGGATTCGCTCGGTGGAGGGAGTAGCCGGCAATGGCAAACGGGCCATGAAGCACAGGGATGGTGTGCTTCCGTGCTTGTACGTCGCCGGGGTCGTGTTCCATGTGCGTGCCATGTGAACTGCTGACTGATGACTGCAGATCACTCGAAATGAGGTAACTGTCTTACCGAATTTTAGAAAGAAATAAATAACCAAACTTTTGCAAGGCTAATTTTGGCGCTCCATAATGAATTGTTCTCAGACCCTCAGTTCTCACCTTCATTTTGATTTGAGCGGGAGATGTTGGGCTCTCGGGTCTCGCTTTTCTGATCCAACAATGTTGGACTCTTCATGTTTGGTTACGAGCGCGTAAACGAAGCCCATGTTTGCTTGCTGGGCCGCAGGAGCTCTTTTCGAAACCAACAATGTTGGACTCTTCTTGGCCCTTGTCTGCTTGTTGGGCCGCAGGAGTCGGTTCTCTCCGCCTGAAAGTGCAAGATCTGCTAGGCGGTGCACGCTGAACTGAGCCTTGCCATATTTATGGGTGCCTAGCTGACAAACTTTACGGCTAAATAATGTGATTTAACATGCTCCTGATGTAATCATGATCGCCAACCGATCAGCCACCCAAATCAACATAAAGATAGCTTTGCTCGACACAGTACGGCTAGTCCTCCGCAACTGTGGCTTCTCTGCTTTTCCCGGAGAGGACGGTACTATTGCTAATTTGCTACTCAAGAGGATGGTAGTACAAGTCCTGCTTCCTTGCACGAGAAACTTAGGAATAGGAATGTTCACAGCATGGAGTAGAAAACTGAAATGGTATAGAGGTGGTAAGGCTAGTGGAAAACATACACGTCGGCATCAGCAAGTCATCTTCACTTGCCATTTGGGGCTTGCCTCTACGCTCATGTTATGTTTAGTTCGTAAAAATTTTTGGCTTTGGCTACGGTAGCATTTTTGTTTGTATTTGTCAATTAGTGTCCAATCATGGACTAATTAGGCTCAAAAGATTCGTCTCGTGGTTTTCTATCAAATTGTGTACTTAGTTTTTTTGTCTACATTTAATATTTCATACATATGTCTAAACATTCGATGTGACGAAAAATCTTGAAAATTTTTGAGAACTAAACATGACCTCAGCTGCGCCAATCAAGCCGGCAGATCGTCGGGGGATTATCAAGGCTGACAAAACGCAAGGCTTTCAGTGCCATCAATGGAGAGGGGCGGGTTTGGTAACCCCCCAAATCATGCGACTACTTGTTGATGCGGCTGTTACCATAGATGGAGAAAGGAGAACTGTCCTATCGTATCTGATCTGGGGAGGCCGTCGACATGGACATATACCCATCGGCTCAAGCCCAGCAACCTTTGTACGCGCATCATCTGTGCTTACAGTCCTTGATGAGCTTTCTGTGGTTCTCAGTCTCAGTTAAAGCTGAAAAAGGGCCCTAAAACCTGCTTAACAAATGTGATTTAGTATGCTCATGAAGCCTGTGGTTCCTTCCTCTTTTTTCCCCTTTTGCTGCCAATTTTCTTTGCTGTTTTTGCCTCATTTGTAACAACATTCTTCAGATGAACCTGGAGCAAGAACCTGGCAATCCATGCTGTGCAAGGATACTGGAGGGCTTGAGGCCCTTTGGCGGTACTCAATTCCAACCACGCCCAGGACCCCACACATGATGCTAGATGCCACCAATCCAACAACACACAGGACCAGGGGTATGGTACAGTTTATATAAATACAACTCCTGACACGCAGTAAGACCAATTCAAATGTCTGAGACCAGAAGCATTGAATCATTTCCAGGTCACAGATAATGGGTTTTCGGATCAGCAGTACGATGGGGGTAATGCTACTGCAGGGGGACCAGACCAGCCTTGGGGTAAAAAACAAGTCTGCAGGTCACACAACAAACATACAAAGGGACAGGTGAACAAATACAACTGCAGGGAACAATATGAAACGGGTGTGAATTTCTGTGCTGAATTGTTCTTTTTACGAGTTTGAAACTGAGCACTAACGGATCTTGGTACGGGATAAGGTCGCACTTGTGTCCATCTATCTGATCATAGTTAGACCTCGTTTGGATCAACTATTTTTTCTATGAGCCGTGGTAGCTGGGCATCTAACAATTTTTTATAAGTTGGGTGTTCGAATAGTTTAAAATGGGATATAATCTCATTTATAAGTTGAGATGTTTGGATCAGAGCTAGATTTTTTTTAGCAGTTAGCAATTTACTCCTCGTGAGGGGCCTCTCCGAAGGAGTCAGAGCCGTTTTGGAGAAGACAGCTCGGCTCCTCTATTTTTCACTAAAAAACGACTGCTCTGGTAAAACGTTTGGTACGGCTCCTCTGGAAGAGCCAGAGCCGGACTCCTCTATTTTTCAATAAAAAACGACTGCTCTGGTAAAACGTTCGGTACGGCTCCTCTGGAAGAGCCAGAACCGGACCATGGAGTCAATCAAAACATGGCCTTAGTCGTACCGAACTTATGCTTAACTGGAAGCTGTGTAGGACCATAGGAGCACCGACGATGCATGCTCAGGCTGTCAATCATTTCCTAACTAAATTCTAAGGTAATACTAGCTATCTGTTAATCTTGTTCTGAAAATATCAGGAAAAAATCCCTAGAGTTTTCTCAACGCAAGTTTAGCAATTACTGTAGTATCCAAGACAAAAGCCACAACAATGCCGTCAGTCAGTCACTTGCTGCCGCGCCGCGCGCACCTGCCACTATGCTCACCGATTGTCAGTTTCCTTGGAGTAGCATTGACGCTCGCTAGACGAGCTTTGGCTGCCCTCGCTGCCGCCGCCAATGTCTGTATGATTGTATTGTATCTCACGCTCACAGCCTTCGCAGCTTTCTTGCAGAGTCCAAACCAAACAGCACGCCACTCTGATCTCCCACCATTGATCCACTCCGTCCCGGCCTCTTGAAATGGTTTGATGATGCCTGCAACCATGTCCGGTCTCTCCAGACGCCTCCTGCTCTGCCTCTTCTTGATCGCATGCCTCGCCGCTCTTGTTTTGTCGATCGCCGGCAGCGCCAGGAAGACCAAGGAAACTGACAATGGCGACGCCAAGTTCAGAGTGCTGCGTGGTCTTGACACTCTCGGCCGGAAGCAGAAGCAGCGCCACGGCCATGGAATCTCTCCGGCCCCGGCTCCGGCGCGTGCTCACCTACCTCTGCTCCACAAGGACGCGCGGCTCCCGGTCCCCGGAGAAGTCGCCCACAACCATAACAGAGGAGGAAATGCGAATGCCACGGCACCGAGGCCGAGGCAGAGGCAAAGTTCGGCGCACGAGCGCGATGGGGGAGGCGAACGCGGAAGCAAGAAGAAAAGCACGCCGCTGGTGGTCGTCGCCGCGGCGGCCGCGCTGTCGGGGGCGGCGCTGGTGCTCCTCGCCGTCCTGGTGGTGTTCCTGACGTGCAGGAAGTTCCATGGCAGGCGCGGCGGCGGCGGCGACCAGAGCGGCACCAACAAGGTGAGCTTCGAGCCCGGCCCGGGCATGCTCTACCTGGCCGCCATCAAGCCGTGCCTCGACGACGCCGGCCACGACGGTGGGGGAAAGGCGGCGCCGGAGATGGCCGGGCCGAAGGACCAGGAGCCCAAGCGCGAGGACGAGGAATGCGGTGGCGCTTGCTCCGACGACGACGGCGCCGAGTCCGTCCACTCCTCGTGCTGCTTCCAGTCGTCGCATTTCTCCTACTCCGAGCTCGCGAAGGGCGGCCAGGCCGACGGCGTGTCGCCGTCGCCCTCCGTCCGGTCCAAGCGGCGGGGCTCTGCCCCGACGACGCCTTCAGACAAGACGAAAGCTGCGAGCCCCTATTCGCCGCTGGGCCCGCGCACGCCGAGCAGTGACGAACGGGGCCGCCGCGCGCACTCCCCGTCGAGCACGTCGGTGTCCGTGTTGACAGAGCAGTCGTTCAATGATCATGAGCTCCAGGGAACCGCTCATTCCGTCAGGTCTCTGAAATTCCAGAGCGGCGGCGCGTGCCACCCAAAAGAAGCAGGAGCAGAGGCAGACGCCGCGAGTAGAAAAACAGTACCACCTCCGCCGCCGCCGCCGCCTCCGCCACCGGTGATGGTTAAACAGCAGCAGAACGTTCAAATAAGCTGTGGTGGTCCGGCCGTTCCCCCGCCGCCGCCGCCGCCACCACCGCTGCTAATACCGCAACGACAGAATGCTCAGAGGAGCCACGGCCCCATACTCCCGCCGCCGCAGGCACCGCCGGGTCTGTTCAGGCAGACCGCGCCTGTGGGCAAGAACGGCGCGCCGCTGCCCAAGCTGAAGCCCCTGCACTGGGACAAGGTGCGCGCCGCGCCCAACCGGAGGATGGTGTGGGACAGGATCCGCTCCAGCTCGTTCGAGTAAGTTTGAATCGCCTTCGCTTGCCGCGGACTCTGCCCCTGTGACTGTGATCACGAAAGAACTCGAAACGTAACCGCTGCTTGGTTGTCGGTGCTTCGCAGGCTGGACGAACAGATGATCGAGTCGCTGTTCGGGTACAACGCCGCCGCGAGGTGCTCGGTGAAGCTCGAGGAAGGGCAGAGCCGGAGCCCCTCGCTCGGACACCATGTCCTGGACCCCAAGAGGCTGCAGAACATCACCATCCTGATGAAGGCCGTGAACGCCACCGCCGACCAAATCTACGCCGCGCTGCTGCAAGGTACTGTAACTAATGAACTGCAACGCCTCTGTACTGTCTCGATCGTCTTTTACATGGTTTTGTCGGGTCGGTTCAGGGAACGGCCTGTCGGTGCAGCAGCTGGAGGCACTGATCAAGATGGCGCCCACCAAGGAAGAGGTCGAGAAGCTCGAGAGCTACGACGGCGACGTCGGCGGCCTGGTCGCGGCGGAAAGGCTCCTCAAGGTGGTGCTCACGATACCGTGCGCGTTCGCGCGCGTCGAGGCCATGCTGTACCGGGAGACCTTCGCCGATGAAGTCAGCCACATCAGGAAGTCGTTCGCGATGCTCGAGGTGGCCAATCCTGACTCCTGAGCTCCCAGCGACGACCAGTGCAGCGATTCTACTCGTAACCGTACTGGTTGGTACTAACGCCCACGTGTGAACGTTGTTCTTGTCGTCTGAAAGGACGCGTGCAGGGAGCTGATGTCGAGCAAGCTGTTCCTGAAGCTGCTGGAGGCTGTGCTGAAGACCGGGAACCGGATGAACGTCGGGACGGCGCGGGGCGGCGCCATGGCGTTCAAGCTGGACACTCTGCTCAAGCTCGCCGACGTCAAGGGAACCGACGGGAAGACCACGCTGCTGCACTTCGTGGTCCAGGAGATGGTCCGCTCCCAGAAGCCACCACCGGCGCGCGCTGCGGAGGGGCCGGACATCGTGGCCGGGCTCGCCGCCGAGCTCACCAACGTCAGGAAGACGGCGACCGTCGACCTGGACGTGCTCACCACCTCGGTGTCGAGCCTCTCGCACGGCCTGTCCCGGATCAAGGCGCTAGTGGGGACGGACCAGCTGGCGGCAGGCGACGAGAAGGGCCAGCGCTTCGTCGCCTTCATGGCCCCGTTCGTGAGCCAGGCCGAGGAGGTGATCCGGGAGCTGGAGGACGGCGAGCGCCGGGTCCTGGCGCACGTCAGGGACATCACCGAGTACTACCACGGCGACGTCGGCAAGGAGGAGGCCAGCCCGCTCCGGATCTTCGTCATCGTCAGGGACTTCTTGGCGATGCTGGAGAGGGTGTCCAAGGAGGTGAGGGGAGCCAGGGGGTGCCACGGATCAAACCATACGCTACCCTGAACAGCTTGTGGCCGATACTGCAGAAACGGGGAGAGAACAACACTGTAATTCTTGGTTTTGCGTTGTTCTTGATCTTGGCAAGTTAGAAATGCATTCGTTGTAGTAGTTCAGAAACATCTCTTGCGTCGCGTCTTCATTTTCACCGTGCATTCGTGAGTACCGTAGCCTAACGATCAGAGCAGCTGACCAGTTTCTCAGAATCTGATGCTTCAAAGCTTACAGTAAACAAAAGTCTGAAACTGTGCAGATGTGTGGTGGATGAATTCAAACTTGGGGGTTGTTTAGTTGGGCCTTGTTCACTTACTACAGGAACCCAAAATATTTCCTCTTCCACCCATCACATCAAATTTTTAAACGCATGCATGAAACATTAAATGTAGGTAAAAAATAAAACTAATTGCATAGTTTGTCTGTAAAGTTCGAGACGAATCTTTTGAGTCTAATTAATCCATGGTTGGACAAATTTTACCAAATAACAACGAAAAGTGCTACAGTAACTTTTCACCCCAACTTTTCCCATCTAAACACACCCTTGGTGAAAAAGTTTGGGTTCGGCTACTGTAGCACTTTTCGTTTTTATTTGGTAATTTGTGTCCAATCATGGACTAATTAGGCTCAAAAGATTTGTCTCGTGATTTACAACTAAACTGTGTAATTAGTTTTTTCTTTCGTCTACATTTACTACTCCATGCATGTATCGCAAGATTTGATGTGACAGGTACTGTAGCACTTTTTAGGTTCTCTTTTTGGGTTGGGAGAGGAACTAAACAGGCCCTTGGGACAAAACGATCCCCACACGATCTGCAACACAGGTGTCTGTCTGTCTCCTCGTTTTACCCACGTTTGTCTCCACGCGCTTACCTTTTCCCTTGTGGAATTTGAATTCGTATATGCGTCACCTGCAAAGTTTCAGAGCACCACGTTCAGATCATAAACTCTGTCTGCCACGTGCTCGCTCCACCGGATCGAGGCGCAATCCAGTGCCGCCCCCACGGCCCACCCGCAGACCCGCTCGTGCGCCTGCGGTCGCTGCCCATGTCCTTTTGCAGGCCAGTCGCCGCATCACGGACTTGGCCCATTTAGACACCAACTCACAGCAGTGTCAGCCAGCCCAATAGTATTGGACTAGGCCTAGACCACTAGTAGTCGTTTAGCCCATGTGCAGGACTGAGAGGACTCCCTCTCTCCTGGACCGAGCCAGCTGCAAAGGTAGCAAAAGACAAGGGACAACCTCGAATTGGCAACTTGCATTTGACACTTGAATGCAGATTCTTCGTTTTAAATCCATACCAGCCATCTCGTTCTATCAAGGCCAGCTAGTAATAGTTAGTTGCTAAAAACTAGTTTAGTTAAATCCAAATAAATCAAGCTAATAGCTAACCGATCAACTAATCGATAATTAGGCACTAATCTAACTTAGCCTTACAACTATCTCATTAGTTAGGTATACCTATCTGACAGTTAATTGGCTGAAATGGCTACTGCTTCAAATTTATTACGGCTTGGCTAGGAACCCTCAATCACTGCCGGTTTGGCTCGGCGGTGGAGAAAGTGGACGTTGGAAATGGAGTACATCATCGTTGGTTTGTAAACTGGCGGTGATATGCAAATAATTTTTTTAAAATACTAGGCGGCCCATGCTGCCCTCATAACGTTATCGTCGGCCTAGAGGGGGTGGGCTTGCTGAATCTGCTGTCGCACCTGGAGAAGGGGGGCTCCTGCTACCTGGACCCGCCACCTGCCTAGACCTGCCACCTAGAGAAGGAGAGGCGAGCCCCACGCTGCTGCAGACAAGGAGGGATGGAACCTTGCCGCTAATATTTCAACCACCTATTAGCTGGTGGTGAGATCGAAACAACTTGCAGCCAATAGCTAGCTAAGTGATTTTAGCTAGGAACTATTACCTATTAATGGACCTAAACACCTCCCAAGAGGTGTGTGAGTCAACCTAGGTTATAGTTAGCTACTAAAAGGTTGCTATGGTTGACCCAAATGTGTGTAGTGAATAGACTCGTTAACAACTACTCCCTCCATTCATACTATTGCATTTTTTTAGATAAGGGATAACAAATATCCAGCCTCTACATCCGAAGATGTACACAACCAATTATTACAATGTTTCAGGTTCATAAAAAGTAGTGCAAGCCAGAGTCTTAAAAATAGACCAGGAAACTAAAGCAAATGATAAAAGTGCTTCCACCCTCTATTGGAAATCCCTAAAGCAATCATCTCTAATTTCTTGCTCATCGACGAGAGGGCATCCTTGGCTTGCTCGTCACGCTGCAGCTGAGCCCAGAAGCGCATCCAGTATGCTCCCCTGAAAGTAACCTGCATAATAGAGTTAGTTTTCAATTTGTTAAAAATAACATCATTCCGGCATCGCCAGATAGCCCAGCATATGGCAGCCACCCCAACCCAAATCAAACCTTTGACTCTTTTTTGCTGATTCATGAGCCAATTACCAAACATATGGCTGATAGATCTTGGTTGGTTTAAATTAGTAACGTAGAAAATAATCCTCCAAATCATTTTAGCACAGGGGCACTCAAGGAATAAGTGTTGGATAGTCTCATTCCTATTGCAATAAATGCATTTTTGACTTCCTTTCCAATTTTTCCTAGCGAGGTTGTCTTTGGTTAGGACGACACCTTTTTGTAGGAACCAGAGAAAGATTTTGATTTTTAGAGGAATTTTTATTTTCCAGATCTTTTTATGAAGAAAAGGTGAATGTGTATCAATGAGATGAAGATACATTGAGCGGACAGAATAAAGACCAGAATTGGTTAAACTCCATTTAAAGCTGTCTGATCCTTCCACCAATTCATACTATTGCATATATATTGATTAACTAATTTAGAAAGCGCCTGAAAATAAACAAAAAATAATAATAATTGGACGTTATGCAAACCATATATATTGCTAGACGAACTTAGCAGCATGCACATATCACGTGCGCAGATAGAACAACGCAACTGCATTCAGCGCTACTCCCTCCATCCCAAATTATAAGACGTTTGACTTTTTTTATCCCAGATTTGACTACTCGTCTTATTCAAAAAATTTGTACAAACATAATCAAATTTAAGTCATTCTTGAGAAACTTTTATTAATATACCAAGCCACGATAAAAGAATTGATATTTTGCACAAATTTTTGAATAAGACGAGTGGTCAAACTTGGTGTCAAAAAAGTCAAACGTTTTATAATTTGGGATGGAGGGAGTACAACTTAGGAAGGAGGCAATGCTCAAAAAAAAAATTAGGAAGAAGACATTTTCCACTGCCGTCCGGCTCTCTTCTTGCCACCGGTAACGGTCTAACGGAGAAAGCGAGGTGCCCTTTTCTGCCGGGTCACGCGGAAACGGGACACGAGCCGCCGAGCTAGCCGCGGGCCACGGGCACGGTATCCCCAATCGTAGCGTGGGACTCGCAGTACGCGCTGTTCAGCTGGTATTTGGATGGACGTGGTCATCCAAGGCGGCAAGCTGTGTTAGGAATTAAGATACGTACATGGCGAGCGACGGAGAGAGCGAGCAGCTGTGCGTGGACTCTGCGTTTGATTATCACGGCTCGATCGTCACAACCTACGGCAGCAGGTACAGCGACCTCTCAAGCCCTCGAGACACGGTACAAACCCGCGTGATTAAATACGCACCCCGCCCGCGCGGTCCAGCCACCATACGAGTTCACGGCACTCAGAGCTGAGAGCACGCAGCTGAGCGCGGGCTCACTCACTGCTAGTCTACTACAACTACTACCACTCCGCAGCGCAGCGACAAGGTAAAGGCGTGTGGGCGTCGCCATGGCCAACAATGGCTTTGGCGTGCAGGGGAACGCGGCGGCCGGCGCGTGGTCCTCCGGCCTCTGCGACTGCTTCGACGACGTCGGCGGCTGTAAGTCGTCGTCGTTCAACTTCAACCAAACATTATTCCTATTCGCGAGCTTGGCCGAGACAGACCTTTCTCTGATGCGCGAGATCGATCGATCGTTGGTGCAGGCTGCCTGACGTTCTTCTGCCCGTGCGTCACCTTCGGGAGGATCGCCCACGTCGTCGACCAGGGATCCACCTGTACGTGCCGAAGTCGAACGAAGCTAGATACTCTGAACAATTAACGAACTTAACTAATCCTCCGGCCGGCCGGCCGGTTGCTTCCTTATAATTTGCTAATAAACATCTGATGAATTGAAGCGTGCTGCGTGGGCGGGTCGCTGTACATGCTGCTGACGGCGGTGACGGGGCTGGGCGCCTGCGTCTACTCCTGCATCTACCGCTCCAAGCTGCGGTCGCAGTACGGGCTCACGGAGCAGCCCTGCGCCGACTGCTGCGTCCACCTCTGCTGCGAGGCCTGCGCGCTCTGCCAGGAGTACCGCGAGCTCAAGGCCCGCGGCTTCGACATGTCCGCCGGTACGTACGTATGGTATGGTAGTAGCTATCGATCTTGTGAGGACTCAAGGTTGACGACGTACTACTACGCGTCACGACGTATGGTAGCTATCGCACGCCAACGTGGTGATGGGTTTGGTCCCTTTTTTTTTTTTTGTTTCGGACAGCTCGGGAAGGACGACGACTCGTATGTGCATCGGTTTCTGGTTTTGCGTCAGGGTAGTAGTTTCTGCTGATGAGATTTCTCGTCTCTGTTTCTCTCGCATGCACGCAGGATGGCAAGACAACATGGAGAGGATGGGGAAAGGCGCCGCGACGGCCCCGCCGCAGCCGAACCCGGGGATGTCGCGTTAGTGAAACATAACTTAACTGAGTATATATACGCGCGAGGGTTCCAGATGTGTACGTATGTACCTGCGTACCTGGCCATCCATGTCAACCTGCCGACCTCTACGTCTACATCGACCTGCTTGTCGTTGCGTTTCTTGCTTCAAGCTATGCATTTTGGTGGTGCAATAATGGTTCGCAGTCCCTATATTTATACATTATTAAGATCTGTTTGCTTTCTATAGAAAAAGAAGGGGCCAAGTGCATCTGGCCCAGAATCTACGTATGATTTTTATTTTTATTCTCATGAGGAATAAGACTTGCTCGCTTGACTGATAAGTATTATTAGCTGATTTGTTGTGGAGAAAAACACTATACCATGACTGATAAGCTAGGTTGATAAGTTCAAGCGAAGCTTATGGACAAGTTATGAACAAGTTTTCACTTCCTTTTAATAATAACATCATCAGTTGTGCAGCTACACGAATTTTAGTTTGGCGCCTACACGAATTGTTTGTTTATCCATTCTTTTGCGGCTGCTGCAACAGCTTTAGTTGCAAATCTCCTCACACATAAATATTGTATGATCAGCCGCGGCTGCGAAGTAGCTGTAAGGAACAGGCTTTCGAAATTTTTAAACATATGGGCTGTTTCGTTGTTGCCTTCAAGCTTCAACAAGCCAAGCCAATATTAACCAACCTAGTAAATTTGGTCGCAGTTTTGTTTCTAGCCAAAGTTTGGTCGGTCCAAAGTGGCCCACGCCTGTAACTTTAGTCTCTATCACATCAGATGTTTAGATGTTAATTAGAAAGACCAAATATGAGCAAATTATAAAACTAATTACATAGGTTGTGACTAATTCACGAGACGAATCTATTAAACCTAATTAATCCATGATTTGACAATGTGGTGCTATGATAAACATGTGATAATCCCATGCCTATATTTTAATATAAAAAGTTGATATCTGAACCCTGCATGTCATACTCATAAGCATAATAAAATTAGGTATGTCTGCCAACCAAACGGTGGTCGTCTCAACACTGATATTGTTTTTGGCTTAGCCACCATCCAAACAAGTTTAATATGACCAAAATTTGGCGATACTCTGATATCGCCATGGCCAAAATTTGGGCATGTTTGATTGGCTTCCCAAATTTGTCAAGCCAATGATTTGGCAACCAAAAGTTGTCAAAAATTAGGCAAAAATCTTTGCCATGGGTTTGACAAGATAAATGTGAGGTATTAGCAAATTTTGATAACCAACCAAATAGAGGAAAAAATTTGGCTACCAACACACCCATCAGTAGCTAACGTTTATCATGTACTCATGTCTTGGTGAGAGAAGCTTGGCGGCACCACAAACGTTAAAGACTAAGACCATGCAAAACATGGATTTTTTCGGGCATGCTAGCGCCTGGACGTCCAATTCGGACACTAACGTCTGGACGGTGCCCGCACAGGGAGCGAGCGAGTGAGCGCCTAGCCGCTTCCCACGGGAATCCCATGTACAACACCCGATCAACTTTTTAAACATCCAGATGCAACATACAGAAGAAGACAGATGAAACACTTGAAACAAACGTCTGAAACACTTGCGAAAACGCCTGAAAATATTCGAAAACAATTGCAAACATATGCAACATTCAGATAAAACCCTTGCAAACATACGTATGAAACACCTTAAAACACTTGAAACATATGCTTGCAACATGTATGTTTATACAACATTCAGATCTACTTTTGCAACATCTAGATAAAACACTTGCAACATACGTCTAGAATAGATGAAACATTTAGAACATATACTTGAAACATACGTGTATAGCCATTATAATATGTGCAACATCCCGATCTACTTTTGCAACATCGATATACAATACTTGCAACATACCTCTGAAACACTTGAAACATACTTTTGCAAGATGTGGTTTTCACCATTCTTCTTCCGTACGACGCAACACAGCGCGGGGAACGACTGATTTTGGAAATCTACATCATGGCCACCGTCATCGTAGCCACTGCTGGGGGAGTCGCCCCTACCTGGTCTCGTACGCATGTGCTGGAGACTATCGCCAAGGAGGCAGCGGACCGGGCGCCATAGAGAGAGAGAGAGGGGAAGGCCGATTGGTCGCCGCTCCTAGCGCGAGCTGCCGCTAGAGAGGGACGAAAGCGGGCGTGGGGGGGGGTGCGGTGCATTGCAGAATGAAAACCACACACATCAGTCGGTGAGCACGGTGGAGAGGGAAGAAGCCACACAACGACGCTCAAGTATGGTGGGGAGGAAGGATGAAGGCAGGCAGGCGCCCGGGCGCAGTGAAGAACGCCGCGTCGCAGGGGTCGCCATGGACCATGCCACGGCGGCGAGGAGAACTCGACGATTGGAGAGTATGGTTTGGTCTTGTTTCTAGAGTGGATTGGCTGAATGATTCTCGGTTACGTGAGCACAGTGGAACGATGGGCCGTTCAGGTTGGCGTCGCAGCCCACCAACAGAGGCGTCTGGATGATTGGATACCCGACCCTAAGCATTTCCGTTTTTTTGCATGCTTATCTCGTATGTCATGTAGTTCCAATGATCATGATGCAAAATGGTGTGGAAGAGATAGCTGTTTCCATCGTGTGTTTTGTGCTGCTCCACGATGATTCTGTAGTTGAATTTTGATTCCTGTCGCAATCGAGGTTAGACTTTAGCTATCGAGCATAGATCACTGTTCGATTAACAATTTGACATTGCTCGCGGGGTTTGATTTCTACCGCCGTCTGGCTTTGAATCTTGAACTACTTGGAAAACCCCTATCTGTCACATTCTCTCAAACTAAGTTTGAAAAAAAGATTCTCTCAAACTAATTTTAATAGTAGTTAAGTTGAAAATGTTTTAAAGCCCGAAAAATCATATCATAGCTACGTAGAACACAACGTCCAATGCTTCTCTACATTATGAGCTGCGATTTATGACTCGTTTGGTGTAGGTCCGCGCGTAGCTCCGCCGCTAGATTCGACGAAAATAGTTTTTTGCGATACGACTCTGGACATCAAAACAGCTCTCCTCACGCCCCCTTAGTGCCGGAGCTGCACGTGGAAATGATGCGAGAGTCGCACCAAAAGGACCTTCAATAACAACAAATCACTTCCCTTCATCTTTCCATCCGACGGTATCAGTTCCACCACTGGCTGCAGTGCGGGCCGGTGGACAAGAGAGCAGGTCGCTCAGTCGTGCACGCCGGTTCACATGCTCGGTTCCGGCGACACCCCGCAAGAGGCAGCCGTGTTGCGTCGCCTCGGCTGCCCGCCTGCCCCCGATCGGCGGAGGCGGAGGTACACCTGTCGGGGTGCGCGCAGCACAGCGGCAGCGTCTCCTTTGGAAATTGCGCCGGGGCGACGTGGCCGGGCGACGTATCGCTCCTCCGCACCATTTTTTACTCCCCAAAATCGCACCAGCTCCTCCTCCTCTTCTCCTCTCCCCCACCATCCCACTCTCTCTATACAACAGCCACCCCGCCTGGCCCTTCCACCATCGTCAAGTCCACCAAATCCAGGCTAGATTCTCTCGCGCCGCCGCTCGCCGCCTGGTTCATATATCTCCCCCGTGCCTCTCCCTGCTCCTGGATTTCACCGATCTGCCATGCTTTACTGTCCCGTAATCCCGTGGCAGCGGGCGCCGCCCCCCTTCCTGCCTCCACAGCTCATGCCATGCATGGCTGATCTATTCCCTCAGATCGGGATTGCCGCAGACATGCCGTTGCTTCCTCGTTGGCTTCTCCCTTGTCACATCCCTTCGCTTCGTTCTGCGTAGTTTCGGGGTTTGGCACCGCTTGTCTATCCCGTTCCTATAGCTTTTAGGGTTTCGAGCTCAAACTCCACGCCGGCGTCTCAGGTGAGACATCTGTTTTGATCTTCTAATTTGCTTGCTATCGTTCACCGTTAAGTGCTTGGTAGTATCGAGTAAGTTGTGGTCGTGCAGTTGTGCGTACTTTTTTGTCACCCGTGTTTGAAGTTAATCCAGTTGTCTCGCAGCATAAATTTACGAGCCTATTGCTTATTTGCTTTATCCTGGCATGCGTGGATCTTAGATTTTGGAGGCTCGAAGTGACCTCGAATCAGATCTATTTGTTGTTTTTTAGTTTTGTGAGGAGTTATGCTGGTTGGTGTGCGTGTGAACATTGAAGGTTTTGGGCTGTGGTATGATGTCAGGAGCTTACGGTGTTATTTTGTTGTTGGATTCCTTAGTTTCCAGTGATTGTGGATATCTCTTCAAATTCGACACCGTATATCTGTTTCTGATTAATCCATGTAAATGCATTGTCTTTTACAGTTTGCTTTCCTTTTGCAAGCGGTGGGTTAGGAAAGGTGACCAATTCTAGTGGTGAGAGCTTTGATAATTGTTTTGGGTTACACTTGAGTCATGTCCTCGGCGTGGATAGTACTTGTGTACAAATAACATGTGGCATGGTGTGTGTTGGCATGGTGTGTGTTGCTATATACCACTAAAAATTCAATCCTCCCTTCTCTCCACAGCAATGTGTGAGTATGCAAATATGTTTTGTACTTGTTTTTTGCACACATCTTGCATCTTGTTTATGTGCTGGTACATGCTGCTGAAATTTAACAAGTTCCTCTCCCTGTGGTGCATGCGTGATTTAACACAGAGCAAGTGCTATTGGAAGATATACCTCAATGGATGGGTTACTCAGTGTCTATGAGAACATTAAGATGTTCTTTCATTGGCAGTGATCAATGCGTATATTATCCAGTACCTTGAGCTGTATTTGTTTGTTTAGTAGGTTTGCAGTATATGTTCACAGAGGTGCATGCATAAGCATGGCAATTGGCAGTTCAAAAATTCATAATATTGCACCAATAATGAATAATGTAAAATGTGATAAATTAGTTTGTTGAAAATATAAACCATATAGTCATTTGTAAGGACATGACACATGCTTGGATGCCATATAATCCATAAGTTTCCACCTTTATTTTGCCAGCCCGACTTTCACCATGGGAAATATGTTGTCACATTACTTAATATTTTTAAGGAATAACCTGTTTGTGATCATGTATATTGGATTTATGAAAATGATACTAGTATGTCTTCAGAAGTACTTCACATTTATTAGGTACGGTGCTACTTGTAGATTCTTGATTCTTCTGAGGATTACTGTCATAGGTTCATTTTGGTTTTGTTTTACTTTTGCATAAATGTCATGCTTGAAATGATAAGGTTTGTAGAGCTTTGGTGGTTAATTTTGATTTGTATAACCAAGGGCATGTCCATAGTGCTACTGATAAAAATCAAAACAGCAGTTCCTCACTGCTAAGCCACAAGACATATATTATTCATCTGAAGCCTTCTGGACTTTTCTTTTCTTTTACCATGAGTAAATCATAAAATGAATGTGTGTAATGAGATACTACACTGGCCTTGTTCATACGATGACGAGAAGTCTTGGTAAAGTAAACATTGTTTGCACTCGCTGCAACACCTGTGTCTAGTGCTATCATGGGCTAGTGGGCTTCCTCTCTTTGACGGGCCGAGTGGGCTGTTATGGTACTGCTCTTCCTTTTCTATTAACTCTCACATTTATGCAACTAAATCTGCTGATTTGTAGTTAGTGCGTAAATGCTTAAGCGACGCTTAGAAGGCTTAAGCCCGCTTAAGCGCTAAGCAGCGGGTCACCGCTCGCTTAGCGTTTAACGCTTTGTTTTTTTAAAACTTTGGTATGGTCTAGTAAGTAACTGGTTTTTATTGAAAGTTTTACTTTCGGTTGAACAGCAACTTTTAGAAAACCTATAAATATATGAAGGGAAAACTGCACCAACTTCAGTGCAAAATCTTGATGTGCTAAGTAAAAGATTGGTCTCTGGTACTTTGAACTGCCCTGTTGGGTATATTGCAATTTATTGCCGCTAATGGTATTAGCAGCTAATGCTATTAAATTAGTAGGCTAGAAGCCTTTAATTTGACATTTTTTCCTCCCCTTTTCTGACAGTTGCTGCAAGTGGAGGCGGCAAGCTAGAGACAGCAACTGCATACCTTGCAAGAAAAACGTAAGTTACTTGGTCGCTCCTGTTAATTGTTAAATACTGAAAGTTGTGTTATTGTCTACTGGTCAATAAAAGGAGCTTCCATATTCTGACTGCATCAACCATTTATATAAACTAGATAAGTCAACCATATTCAAGTAGGCTGTTGGTGCCCAGTTCTCTCTGATCTGGCGTCCATGGCGTAGGACGTCGTTGGCAGCCGCGGGTTCCTTCAGGTTCCGCGTCCTCGTGGGCTTCACGCGCATCCCTCTGCACGCGTGGAGCGCTGCCACGACACAGATTATCCTGGGGCCTTCCTGCGCGAACGTCGAAGTGGTTCGGCCGAGGGATGTGCCAGACGACGATGGCCGCGAGCTATTCATGACGGCCTGGTGCTCCCACCCAAGACACATCCCTGGCGAGTCGGTCATCTTCATCCCCGAGCCAGGTGTTGCTATCCCAGAGGGGACGGTGGAGGAGGAGCTGCCCGGTCTGCGCTACCTAGTGCGGGTCCGCCTTGTCGCATACTAGGTTTGGACCCTGCCGCCGGACTCCCCTGACGACGGTGATGGAGGTGATCAGGATGATGGTCATGATGTCCATGAGGACCTCGGGGCGGAGGGGCCGCACGATTCGGAAGATGGCCGGGGCGCGTCCCATGATTTTGATGACTTCTACGCAGGAAGGAGATCGTCGTCCGACTCCGGCGACAGCAACTGTAATCGCTACCACCCGGGACTCGACTCTCGTCGCTGCAGCAATGTGGATGACGATGGAGCCGTCGCTGGTGACGGTGTGTGTACGGTGATCATCGGTGCTGTCCCATGCCCGGTCCGTGACCCACCACGTGACGCTGGTGCGCTGACTTCTGCACTGGGTCAGGTCTTTCGGTCTGACGGAAGATTGTGCTCCCGCCCCGACGTGACACCTGCCTCGGGCTTGGTGTGCACGGGTCTGTCGTGGGACAGCGGACAGCGCGGCGCGAAGGTGCCTGCAGGGTGCTTCGACCCACTGGAATGTCACATCAAGTCTTTTGCTGAGGATCTGGGAAGAGATCCGGATCCTATGCTGCTCGAGTGCGCATGCCTGCCCAGCTTCGAGCCGCCTGAAAATCCTGCAATGTTTGAAAAGTCTGTGGAGGACCCATCACTTACGGCTTGTCGCGTCGAGCCCGGCGAGATCCCGGATGGCCTGGGGAATCTCACGCTGGACGAGCTCGCGAGTGGTCGCGGCGTCGGGGGGCCGTCTCTGCTGGATGACGCAGCGTTCGTGCTGTGCGAACCGGCCCAGGATGCTAATGCACCCCAGAATAACCACTGGGCTCCTAAAGACGAATTCTGTGGCCCAAGATCTCAGTCTTCTTTGGGGGCCCACGAGTTCGACACTGCCTCAGCGACGCCCCGTATGGGCCCATCTCCCAGCGAGCCATGCTACGACCTGGACTGGCTGTTCCAGGAAGATGTGGGGGTCCAGGCAGGCCCCCAGTCACGAGACGGCTGCCCTCGACGTCGCCGGCGGCAACGCTAGTGATGGCGGTGCTCGCAGTGTGGGATCGTTCATCGCCGCTGGCTGAACACATAATCCGCACTGCGCCAGCGCCAAAACGGTCCAGGCGTCCCGCACGCTCTTTGGTGCCACGCCGTAGTGACCGGCTCGCGGCTAAGTCAGCCTGCCGTGACCCCGTGCCGGAGAAGCAGGCCAGACGGGTGATGCTGTCCAAATGGGAACGCAGGCCATCCAACCCCTAAAGCTCCCCGGACGATGCCGTGGCCGTGCGATTCCGAAGCACATTTGCCGAACCGATGTCATCTTCTAAGAAGGCAGCCTTGAGGGAGCTCTTCCCCGAGCGTGCGGCGCGACGCGACCGCCGCGCAGGCTCGCCGTCGTGGTGAGCAAGCCCCCGACCTCTGTCGCAACACAGTCATCCAAGACGAAACATCCTTGTTTGGAATGCTCGTCGCATTAATGGCCGAGCTCGTCGTACCGTGGTTAGCTGCGACTAGGAGACGAAACTTCAGATCACCTACTGTGCTCTTGTGTCATTGCGAGAGAGATATGGCATAGGTTGCTCCTCTTGGTTGGCCTGCAGCACTTAGCCCCTGGCCAAGAGGCCAATCTGATGGATTGGTGGCAGCAGTCTCGCGCGTCGCTGCCGGGCGGGCTGCGGCGGGCATTCCATTCGGCGGTGCTGTTAGTAACTTGGGAAATTTGGAAGGGACGCAATCGACGAACATTTGAACGAGTCTCCAAAACGGCGCTGCAACTGCTGCACCACATCATCGAAAAAGCTTATGGTTGGATGGCTGCCGGATATGCTCCTCTGTCTGAGCTGTTTGCTGCTGCGGCCGGAAGCGTCAACAACGAGTAGCGCATAGCAGCCACCTTCAATCGCGCACTTAGTTACTCAGGCAGTACAAACGTTTCCATCCACCGTTAAGCGGTGCTCTTTGTCGTGTTTACCCACGCACTAGGCGGCACCTCGCCATCTAGTGTCGTTCGGCGTGTAACCGGTTCACTCTAAACTTCTCTTAATGAAATACGTGCAGCACACGTTCCCGAAAAAAAAGTAACTCGGCGTCTACTGAAATACTGAATCCAACATGGTTTTCGATATCATTCATGAATATAGAAAAGTCGGTTCTGAACAATTAGAGTTTTGAGGGCTCGAATAGACACTTGAACTTCAGTTCGTTTATATTATATCATGAATTCAGAGCAGTCAACAAAAAACATGTACACGTCAGCAAACTGCGGAAACATAGAGGTCTTTGATGGTACCCCGATTTCAGCTAAGATGAATTTGTAAACCGGATCGGATCTTAACAGGAATAGCGATCAACTCATGCTTCCTCCAATTCATTGCTCTCTCCAGTGTGATATTTTGGACATTGACAAGATCTTAGAAAAACTACTCTACCATGATTCCATAAATGTGTGCCTTAATATATTTGTAAAAATGTGATACAATTTTAGCATGAAACTACATATCGGGACAAATCTATACGTACATTTGCATATGTCAAATACAAATATTGTAGTTTTGACTTTACAGTTAGACACTCCAAAATGTGTTATTTAAGTGGTTCATGTCCAGGATGAAAATATTTTGTGCCATACTCGTCTAACTATTGAATTCCAGTGTTTTCAAGGCTATATGTTTAGTTCTCCAAGTTACAGGAGTATGCCAAATATCTTGGTTTCCTGTATAATCTTAAGCTAGTGGAACTGTTGTCATATGTCAATTCGTTCTTTCCTTTTATTCTCTGTATTTGGCTAAACTGTTATTGTACTTTCACAAATGACAAAATGATTAGTGAACATCCATATATTTTTTTAGATCCCTTTTTATTGTACTCCTTTATTCTAGAATAAATGCATAGATAAAATGAGAAAAAAAACATTTCTGCTCTTTGGCCACACACAACTTTCAAGATAAGCAGCAGCTCAGTTTTGTGGAGACACTATTCTTTTTGTCAATAAGTTCACCTGGAAATTTGTACCTGTTACATACCTGTTTTGGTCAAACAAACTTACATAATGTGTGAAAAGACAAACCATTTGCTGGACATGTTATTTGAGATAGATTTACACTACCATTGCCAACGTCTGTGGCATGTATACTTTATTTGTCTTGCTATGTGTTTAGCCCCGTTACAAGCAATCATTTCTGGCTGCTTTGAGTTGCAGTCTTGAAGGACAACGAGAACAAAAGCAATGTCATACTGCATGTCTTCATGGATTTAGTTGGAACCTGCAAGTTTTTAGATAATCTTAAATGAAATGCCACTAAAGAACTCTAGAGTCAATAGGTCCTATGCAGAAAAAGCAGGGTTACCCTAATTTAGGAGCCGCAGGTGGCTCAACATCATTTTCTTGCGGTGGAGTATTAAGCTCAAGATGGATAGGAATGTTGGCATTCCCTGCAACTGCAAAGTTGTATGGAGTTGTTGAATCTCGGTTGGCTTCACCTGCTGCTTCTTTCTCATAGAGCTGGGCATAGAAACAAATCATAGTCAATCATGTGACAGGACGTATATCCTGAAAAATTGTGTCTTTATCAAATACCTTCTTGTATAATTCGGCATTTTCCTGGCGAATTAGGTTGACCTTTCTGTGTAATTCCATGTTGTCTTGTTGGATGAGACTTCCCTGCAAATGAGCCAGTACAGAATGAGCTTGCTGAAGTCCACTCAAAGACATCATATTTCATAGGAATAGTGGAATGTTCCAGAACCTTTTGATTCAGTTCGTGAATTTCATCAACCAAGAGTTGGTCCTGAAAGTAATAACCATGATCCTCAGTTTTATTGTTGGATGAGGCAATCTTGTGAAGGATAACAAATGGTTAGCATGGTTACCTTTTTTGTCCGGATGCAACGAATGCTCATCTCTAGCTGATTTTCTAGATTTTGAAGTCCCTTGACACCTAATCCGGAAAGATCTTGTCCCATCAACTGCCTACAGTCAGTGAAATCATTTTACTTACTTTTTATGTTTCGAGTTTGACTGTATTTTAATGTAGTAGGGCCTTATTGCTTGATCGTATCGTGTTCGTTTTTAAGGATTCAGCTTCTGGCTATGTATACCCCAAGGGCCTTAAAGTGAGGCCCATGTCAGATAAGGGCATTGTCTGTTTATGTTTGAGGCCAAGAGAGCCCCTAAAAGTGGGATCCACATGGAAATAAAAAAAATCACAGGCAACCTCTTTCGCTCTGCTGCTGTCTCCCCCCGTTGCCTAGCGCCTTGCTCACAGCGATGCCGCCATCTGCAGCATGAGGCCTTTGCCATCTGCCCGCGTGTGGCCATTGTCGCTGTCCGTAGGACTGTAGGAGGCCCTTTCCGTCGCCTCCGTCTCCTGTGGGAGGCCGCTGTTGCCATTGTCTGCTGTGGAAGGCCCTGGCCCCTGGCTGCCTGTGGGAGAGCCTGTCTCCCGCCTTTGCTCATGATTTTTTTTTATTTGCTGAGGCCAGGTCTCAAGCTAAAGGGTCTGGTTCTAAGCTTTTTAGGTTAAATCGCTTTATGACCTCCTCATCATCCTACACTCCAGACGCCTTTAGTACTGTTGCTTGGAATAGAGTGATTACAAATCAGAGTGCTCAAAAACTACTAGGCAAAAAATTCAAATAAATATAAATAAGTAAAATGATGGTGTGTATTTGCTTCTTTGAAGGTTAATCATAAATAAATAAATAAAATGGTGATGTATATCTGCTTCTTTGGACATTAATCATAACATATATGGTTTGTGTCACACGGCCAACGCGGGCTGCTTCTCATGGCGGAATAAATGGGCTAACGGCGGCCCAAGAGGAGACGGCCGGTGCCCCCCGACCCCGTGCCCTAATGGGCCACGCTCCTGGGGGAGGGGGGCGCGCGCCGCAGCCGCCGCCGTTGCCGCTACCGTCGCCGCCGACGTCATCAAGTTACCTTAGTTGAGTCTTAGTAGATTTGGAAAGAGTTAATTAAGGAATCGAGTTTAAGTTTGTTAGGAAAGGAGAATCCAGATCCTATAAGGATCTCTTGAGATTGCTTAGGGTCAAGTCTCGTTGAGACTATAAATACTAGGAGGATGTAACCGTTGCAATCAAGAATAGAATCGCCGAAAGGCTTTTATCCCTCTCTCCCGTGCGCCGCCTCTCCCCTCCCTCCTCTGCCCTGCGCCGCCGCCCCTCTCCCTGCCCTAGCACGCCGCCGCTGCCCCCTCTCCTCCATAGCCGCCGCCCCCAAGGACTTCCCCGCGCTACACTTGTTACAGTTTGCCACATGAAGTTCACAAATCTTTGCATCCTTTTACATCTCTTGTTTGTGAAAACTGATGTCTACATAAACCATGCATTATCCTATGACAACATTACTAATTCATGCACTTTGTATGTTAGGTTCTGTTCTTATGCATTTTGTGTGCTATATTTATTCTCACATATTTGTATACTAATTCATGCACTCTGCACAAGTTTGGTGTCGGAGGTGTTCTAGTTACTTCATGGTCCTTAGGTTGTGTCAGCAGCGCAGATTTGTTATTGTTTTAAACTTCTTTATTTGTTTTTCTTAAAAAAACAGAATGGATTTTCTTCCTTGTTTAAACAAATTCCTGTGTGTTTCTGAACTCAGATGTTTTGCATTTATGCTCATGCTGACAATTCTTTTATTGATTTCTTTACATCTAGCAAATTTTCTGAATGATACATCTATAAAACTTGCAGGGTTTTGTGACGTACCGATGATTTTCTTGCAAGTTGTGCAGTTGTTGTCTCAAGCTTGCTGCCTCCCTTTGCCAGAACTATTGAATGTGAAAGCACAGTTAAGTAATGCCACATCCAGAGAATCCAAAAGGTATTGTTGATATAAATAGCTGCTAAGTGACGTGGAACTTTCAGCGGATTAAATTGTATGTCTTTATGAAATAACTGAAGTAGATGTGTTGGCATTCAATTGTTTGATTCAAGAAATGATATATTATACAAAATAACAAGATGGGAATTAGTGAGAAACAATGATGGTATGAAAGCAGTTAAGACAAATACAAAACCTCTTCATCTTGTGTTGGCAGGCTACGATTATATAATTATTTACTGTTCTCTACACTTCTCACATACAAGTGTTGATGTCTCAATGGAGCTAAATCAGTCCCAGATCATGTGAAATCCTAATGATGCATGTGCTTGAGGGACGAAACAGCACAAGTCAGGGATTGGTGATGAACTTGCTGGAACAAGCTTATGTTGAAACTGATGATGGTTTCAACCTTTTTAGACTTTAGTTAAAGGCTATAATAATCTTTAAAGGTTTAGTATTAACTGAGAAGGATTCATGCATGACTCATCCTCTTGGAGTATGGACTGAAGAATATATTGGCTGCTGATCATAAGATCTCTTCAGTTCAGAGGATGGGATTATGGGAGCTTAGACCAGGTACTTTTCCTGCTGACCGCTGCTGTGTCTTCCATATCTCCTATCACTTGTCTCAGGATGTTTGTATTTCAGGGTTCAAATGAACCTGTGAGGTTTTAGCTTCCTCTAGTAAAAGGGATTTGCTTGGAGGGCAGCTTTTGGCATATGAACCATCTGTATTGCGCTTCAGAAGGTCTCCTTGTATTGAGCTTAATGTTCAGAGTGCCAGTTTGTATTAATTACACATTTGCAGTCACTCTTTTTCGACCCACAAATCCTACTATACATTGTTTTCTATTTTGAAAATGAAATTTGACTGTATTAAGGTGTATACTCACTTCTGTTAATGGGACAGTTTATATAAAAACTTGACCAATTGGATCTTTACAGAGGAAATACACCAACATACAAACTAATGCAATCCTGTATATTTGCTTGGTATTTTATCTTCTTTATAAATAACATATGTCAGGATGACTATGATGTAGACCTATGTTTTCTGAGAATCTTCAGAGCTAAGTAATTCCAGAATTTAGAAGGGCATACTCTGGTCCTACAAAAGATGGCATATTCTATCAGACCAGACCTTCGATGGAGTAGCTTCAGTTTAAGTTCTAAAAGAGATCATAACACCCTAAAATTTGCTTCTTTGAAAATAGAGTTAAAATGATTTAATTATGTCTTTTTGTGCTCATAAAAACATAGGAAAATAATATTTTTCATTAAATTAAAATCTATCAGAAAGTTTAGCAACATTGTTGTGCATACATGCTAATGCATTTGTGTTTTTGCATTGCTTGGTTTTGACCAAAGATCAAAATGAATTCAAGTTGTTCTTTCAAAATGCGTTTAGGTCGATTTTTCTTCTCCGATATACATATATTATTTTTATACAATCAAATTCCTTGTTTCTCATCCGTCAATCAACCTCTACAAACTTCTCGGAATTTTTTCCGACTTTTTCTGTAGCTTGTTTCCACTTGTCTGCGAGCATAGTCTAATTTTTAGATGCTCCAAAATATCTTATCATGAGCTCCAAATACTTTATTTGGGTTCCTCATGTTCCATAATATCTCTGGGAATTTTTCCCGAATTTTCGGAGCATTCGGAGTATTTTTCGCGGCTTAAATAATAATTCTGGACTTTTCAGAAATTATTTTATCCATGAAAATAATTAATTCCGAAAATAATAAATCTCTCATTTTCCCCAACGCTCAAAACTCATGTGCAATAATCCTAATAAATCTCAAAGGCCCATACATTTATTTATTAATGGGCTTAAATGATTATTTAGGCCTATTAGCGGAGGTGGATAGTGCAACGTCAATTAACACCATATCGCTCATTGACATGGAGGTGGAGAGTTTTCCTCCCTATATATATGTACCTATCCCATGGACAAAGCATACCAAAACTACCATGGAGGAGCCTCTAGTTTGGGAAATCTCTCGTGCACTAAATTATATTTTCTCCTCTTTCCCTTGTCGCCGTCCGACGAAGCTACCAGGCTGCCTAGCACAAACCGAAACTTCCATCATGGTTGCTGTGAGCATACGTTCTACTCAAGAAGAAGAAGAGATATTTACTTAATTCCACCGTCTAGATCACATTAAAAACCAGATTTTGATTTATTTTCGAAATTAAAATTCTAGGTATTTACAAAACTGCCACTATTTTTGTTTAGGCCATATCTTCTACGTTTTAACTCCATTTTGACCCGTTCAAATTACGTAAGATTTGTGATTTCATAATCTACATGTTAGTGATACTGTTGGTTAGGTTTTCCACCTTTAAGATTCGATGTTAGATTTAATCTATTGTTTTACTAAAGAAAATCTCGTTTAATTCATAACTTATTTGTTTTAATTCCGAATTAGTCCGTTCAAATTGCAATGGATTTATAACAACATAAACTACGTATTAGTATTAATGTTTTCTTTGTCAAAATCTCTGGAATTTTATAGTTTAGATCTAACTTGATTAATAACTGTGCAACTAGATTTATAAATAAAATATTATTGATTTCTCCTTTAGTTTTCTAAATTTAAATGTAATTTAGCCTAAGTCACTTTTGAATATCTATAAAAAGTATTTTAAAACAAATGAACTATATTATTTTATATAGTTAAAATAAATGAGACCTATAATTTTCTGTTTTAAACAACAAAATCTTTCGGTAGATGTATCTTTTCAACTATAGCTTCGATTAGAGCGCTTTTCGCGCCTGTGTGTTCGTAGCAACGCGTAGAATATCTTTAAAACCTTTTCACATGTTGTTTCATATGTTTCGTGTACTGTTCTAATTTATTTCTATTGTTTGCTTCGTGTATGATTGAATGGACGCTTGTGTGGTGCTTTTATGATCTTGTCTAGTCGGTGAGCTATACGTGGTGATTAAGAAGCAGTTCATTGAGGTTTGGACTTGAAGGATCTAAGTTAAAGCAAGTATAGCATGGGATCATCCTTATTTTCTATTCATCTTTAATACACTTAATTCATGTGCATGTGTCTACCTTGTTACCACTAAGGATATCCTAGCTTTTGTATCTTGTACCTTGACACCCATAGGATATTGTTTTGGGTAGTATTTATGCTAGTGCTCAAGATAAATAACCATGATCTGTAACTTGACTAATGGTATATGCAATAAACGTTTAAAAGATACTTTATAGCAACATGGCTCAAGAGGGCTAGAGCATATTGGGTTGTTTTTATGGTGCTCTAGTTTCTCTCCATAAGGACTCATCTGTAAGCGAACATCCAGGACTTACAGTACAACTGTGAGGGCTATATAGCTCTGGCTTTAGTCAAGTATGAGGACCTTTTCTAGCTTGTTAGTGGTAACCTTTATGGCGTAAAAATGACTTGACGAATAGGGTATAGTGCGGCCTCTGTCCTTATGTGTATAGGCTGCGCGTCATTGTGCCATTTAGAAGGAGGGCTCTACATCTGTTTGCCGAGTGAATCTAATAGTCCTAACTTGTTAGACGAACCTTTGAAAGACTTCATAGTGAACCCTGCCGACCTTTCTTAGAAGTGGGTCAAGAGATTAGCTACCTCGGGCGAAAGGATAAATCACGACTCACAGTGAAAGTGTACAACCTCTGCAGAGTGTAAAACTGTTATAACAGCCGTGCTCACGGTCACGAGTGGCCTTGGACCCTTACAGAATAAATGATGAACACTAATGATAATGTTAATACTGATGATATTGATGCCCACTAATGGTTATTGTTTCTTACTATACAGTATTCTCGTTTACATGATCATGAGGTTATTTGGGGTTTTGGTAAACTTGTTGCTACTCAATTGCTAAAAGATGACTCACTAAAAGCTACTGTAGTAAACCCATGTCAAACCTTTTGAGCCTCATGAACCCTGTGTTATACTTGTTGAGTTCGACATGAACTCACTCTTGCTATTTCCCCCACATCTCAGGAAGGGTACCAGACTGCTAGATTCTGGAGTTAATAGGCTTATGATCAACCAGTTAGTTCGTTCCTGGAGTGAAGTCTACACCCGGTGTTCAAAGTTGCCTTCCGCTGTGTTGCTCTCTAAGGTTATATCTTATACTATTGCGTTATGTTTATTAAGTATTTGTCTCTTGATATTACACTTATCTGTGGCTATATGTGAGATTTGACTTCTTTATTTCACATATAGTGTATGTCTGGTTTTGTCCTTAAAACCGGGTGTGACAGAGTGGTATCAGAGCAATGCTGACTGTAGGACGCAAGCCTAGTTAGAAAATGGTCGTTTTAAGGTTTATAACCTGCTATGAAATCCTTGTTGTATAAACCTTGCTATTTTTTTGTCCACTATATCCCCACTCTTGATATTCATCTTCTCCATGATGCTTGTTTTAAGCCTTTGATCTCATCTACACTCCTTGATTTGATATGCTTTTTAGAACCATTCCTCACCCCGCTTCTTGCGAAATTGAAAGAGGAGCTTTAGGATCCTTACCCTTGGTATGAAGAGAACAATAGTATCGCCAGTTGACTCAATGTTTGAAGTGTGAACCTTCGGTGTTCCGTTTGTTGTCATTATGTTTATGCTTGATTTGGATCTTTGTAATGATTGCAATGAATTTGTGGATCCCACAATTTCATTTAGATATCGGCTTAAGATATAAGGATTATTGAATAGATAGATGGGTTGGTTTATTTTGACTCTCTACATCCTATCCTTTTAGAGCAGTCTATCTCATTTGGCTTATACATCTGTCTTTGGATGACCATAAATCATGAGAAAATTCTAGACAACATTAGGCTTCGACATCTTTATCTAGCCGCAAGAACCACCCTTATGGCTATTTTGGATTGGGAGTTATGAAAATCACAAGATGATATAACTATGCTGTCGGCAACCTGAAACAGTTTCGGTTGTGCACTGTTTTCGACCAACTTAACTGCAGAATTTGGAAAAGTGTTTTACATGAAAGTTGTGGAGATTTTGATAAGCTTTCCAACGGTATAAGCTGCAACTATATTGGATAAACGGAATGAGAGTTATTGTTATTTTACTACACTATTTTTTCCTCTCGCGAGGAAACTTCAGGCTATTTGCTTCTACTTCATACACAAGCCTCTAGAGAATTAGGACATGATGGTAGTTAACTTATACTAAAGATGATGCAAGTTACCCTTGGCATCCCCTGGCTGATCTTTTCTTAAGGGGGGTAGCCAAGTTAATGAAGATGCGAGACCAAGGTTTCATATGTTCGAGTGCTTCACTTGGAAGTATCAGTTAACCCAATTGTTGCGAGATCCTCATCAAGCGCGTGTACCCTTTGCTTACAATTGGTGACTTGTTGGATCCACTACATGGAGCTCGTGTATTCATCAAGATTGATCTACTTCGAGCTATCATCTGTTGAGAGTTCAACCGCCAACCAAGATAAGTTGGCATTCATGACATATGTTCTATGAAGACTTAGAAGACCTCAATGTTACACCAAGCATGGCTAGTAAGTTTTTGGATAGGGTATCTCTGATGGTGGAGTTAAGAAGAAGAGCTCCAGAAAGTAAATTAATTGGAATTCACCCAAAGAGGTAATTGTGGCATTTAAACGGATTATAAGAGTAATGTCTACATGGATCATGAGAATCTAAAGGACATCTTCGCTATGTTGGTTTTGAGATTGTGGTATCATCGCCGGTTTGATCCTTATCAAGGTTATGACCTGCAAAAGTGTTCTCGCTTGGAGTAGTAAAAGTCATTGTCGATGTCTTTAGTAATGGAGAGTTATGCTGAGAAGATTCGGACGATACCATAGACTAAGAGTTATTCGAAGTACCCGTCGATGTCTTGGAAATAGTTGAGCAAGCTACTCGGAGTAAGATGATCAAAGTATGTTGAAACATTGGAGTGACACTGAGAGGATGAGGCTTCTAGAATCAAGTGAAGAAGATCTATAGTCAAAGTTTTCATCTCTTCGATCACCGTCTTTCGAATCTCGGGACGAGATTCATCTTAAGGGGGTAGAATTGTAACACCCTAAAATTTGCTTCTTTGAAAATAGAGTTAAAATGATTTAATTATGTCTTTTTGTGCGCATGAAAACATAGGAAAATAATATTATTCATTAAATTAAAATCTATCAGAAGGTCTAGCAACATTGTTGTGCATACATGCTGATGTATTTGTGTTTTTGCATTGCTTGGTTTTGACCAAAGATCAAAATGAATTCAAGTTGTTCTTTTAAAATGCGTTTAGGTCGATTTTCCTTCTTCGATATACATATATTATTTTTATACAATCAAATTCCTTGTTTCTCATCCGTCAATCAACCTCTATAAACTTCTCGGAAAATTTTCTGACTTTTTCTATAGCTTGTTTCCACTTATCTGCGAGCATAGTCTAATTTTTAGATGCTCTAAAATATCTTATCATGAGCTCCAAATACTTTATTTGGGTTCCTCATGTTCCATAATATCTCTAGGAATTTTTTTTCTGAATTTTCGGAGCTTTCAGAGTATTTTCGCGGCTTAAATAATAATTCTGGACTTTTATGAAATTATTTTATCCATGAAAATAATTAATTCCGAAAATAATAAATCTCTCATTTTCCCCAACGCTCAAAACTCATGGGCAATAATCCTAATAAATCTCAAAGGCCCATACATTTATTTACTAATGGGCTTAAATGATTACTTAGGCCTATTAGCGGAGGTGGATGGTGCAACGTCAATTAACACCATATCGCTAGTTGACATGGATGTTTAGAGTTTTTCTCCCTATATATATGTACCTATCCCATGGACAAAGCACACCAAAACTACCGTAGAAGAGCCCCTAGTTTGAGAAATCTCTCGTGTAGTAAATTATATTTTCTCCTCCTTCTCTTGTCGCCGTCCGATGAAGCTACCAAGCTGCCTAACACAAACCGAAACTTCCACCATGGTTACTCGTGAGCATACATTCTACTCCAAGAAGAAGAAGAGGTATTTACTTGAATTCCACCGTCTAGAACACGTTAAAAACCAGATTTTGATTTATTTTCGAAATTAAAATTCTAGGTATTTACAAAACTACCACTATCTTGTTTAGGCCATATCTTCTACGTTTTAACTCCATTTTGACCCGTTCAAATTGCGTAAGATTTGTAATTTTATAATCTACATGTTAGTGATACTGTTGGTTAGGTTTTCCACCTTTAAGATTTGATGTTAGATTTAATCTATTATTTTACTAAAGAAAATCTCGTTTAATTCATAACTTATTTGTTTTAATTCCAAATTAGTCCGTTCAAATTGCAATGGATTTATAACAACATGAACTACGTATTAGTATTAATGTTTTCTTTATCAAAATCTCTAGAATTTCATAGTTTAGATCTAACTTGATTAATAACTGTGTAACTAGATTTATAAATAAAATATTATTGATTTCTCCTTTAGTTTTCTAAATTTAAATGTAATTTAGCCTAAGTCACTTTTGAATATCTATAAAAAGTATTTTAAAACAAATGAACTATATGATTTTATATAGTTAAAACAAATGAGACCTATAATTTTTTGTTTTATACAACAAAATCTTTCGGTAGATGTATCTTTTCAACCATAGCTTCGATTAGAGTGCTTTTCGCGCCTGTGTGTTCGTAGCAATGCGTAGAACATCTTTAAAACATTTTCACACGTTGTTTCATATGTTTGGTGTACTGTTCTAATTTATTTCTATTATTTGCTTTGTGTATGATTGAATGGACGCTTGTGTGGTGCTTTTATGATCTCGTCTAGTCGGTGAGCTATACGTGGTGATCAAGAAGCAGTTCATTGAGGTTTGGACTTGAAGAAGGATCTAATTTAAGGTAAGTATAGCATGGAATCATCCTTGTTTTCTATTCACCTTTAATACACTTAATTCATGTGCATGTGTCTACCTTGTTACCACTAAGGATATCCTATCTTTTGTATCTTGTACCTTGACACCCATAGGATATTATTTTGGGTAGTATTTATGCTAGTGCTCAAGATAAATAACCATGATCTGTAACTTGACTAATGGTATATGCAATAAACGTTTAAAAGATACTTTATAGCAACATGGCTCAAGAGGGCTAGAGCATATTGGGTTGTTTTTATGGTGCTCTAGTTTCTCTCCATAAGGACTCATCTCTAAGCGAACATCCGGGACTTACAGTACAACTGTGAGGGCTATATGGCTCTGGCTTTAGTCAAGTATGAGGACCTTTTCTTGCTTGTTAGTGGTAACCTTTATGGTGTAAGAATGACTTGACGAATTGTGTATAGTGCGGCCTCTGTCCTTATGTGTATAGTCTGCGCGTCATTGTGCCATTTGGAAGGGGGGCTCTACATCTGTTTGCCGAGTGAATCTAATGGTCCTAACTTGTTAGACGAACCTTTGAAAGACTTCATAGTGAACCCTGCCGACCTTCCTTGGAAGTGGGTCAAGAGATTAGCTACCTCGGGCAAAAGGGTAAATCACGACTCACAGTGAATGTGTACAACCTCTACAGAGTGTAAAACTATTATAACAGCCGTGCTCACGGTCACGAGTGGCCTTGGACCCTTACAGAATAAATGATGAACACTGATGATAATGTTAATACTGATGATATTGATGCCCACTAATGGTTATTGTTTCTTGCTATACATTATTCTCGTTTACATGATCATGAGGTTATTTGGGCTTTTGGTAAACTTGTTGCTACTCAATTGCTAAAAGATGACTCACTAAAAGCTATTGTAGTAAACCCATGTCAAACCTTTTGAGCCTCATGAACCCTGTGTTATACTTGTTGAGTTCGACATGGACTCACTGTTGCTATTTCCCCCACATCTCAGGAAGGGTACCAGACTGCTAGATTCTGGAGTTAATAGGCTTGTGATCAACTAGTTAGTTTGTTCCTGGAGTGAAGTCTACACCCGGTGTTCGAAGTTACCTTCCGCTGTGTTGCTCTCTAAGGTTATATCTTATACTATTGCGTTATGTTTATTAAGCATTTGTCTCTTGATATTACACTTATCTGTGGCTATATGTGAGATTTGACTTCTTTATTTCACATATAGTGTATATCTGGTTTTATCCTAAAAACCGGGTGTGACAGAGATGGTACGATGAATGCGAGAAAAATTGGCATTCCTACCCTCTCTAGGTTCTAAGTTGTAAACCTTGGCCTAATTTGGTTAAATTTCTCTTAGCTTGTGTAGCAAACAACAGGAACTACCAAAAGTCTAACTATGTACAGTCCTACCCTATCGAGGTTCTGACAGGCTATATGCCGTTTTTCCTATTCATGGAGAGTCATGGGATGCTGCAACATGACCCAAATAACTGTTCTGGGTGGGCTGACCTGGGTACATAACGATTGGTCTTAGGGGTGAGGATTTGTTGGATATAGGTATGAACTCATTTGGATTTCTTTAAGTGAGCAATTTCTCCATTTATATGGTATTCCATTGGAATTTCCCCTTTCTTGCCTATGATAGTGCAAAGATACATGCGCTAAGCCATGTGGAGTATATATGAAATTGGTATTTTTGCTGCCAACCATGAATACTAAATTCAGTGTTAGGAATGAACTATTCATAATCTTGTTATTACCATATGATCTAGATTTTGCAAGTAACTTGTTGATGTGCAGTTGAAAGAGCACATGGGATGCGTGATTTAATCGGCAATACGAGTGTATTCTAATCTTCTTTTCATAGTGGATCCAGTGAAAAAAGTGCTTTGAACCATTGTTGCTTGACCCATATGTTGAAAATTTTTCATTTCTAGACATCGTTTCCCAAGAACTATCTGTACATATGGTTTTGGATCGGTTGTATGGGCCGGTGTTGTACTAGTAAATGCTTGATTAATGCCAATATACTCAAGAAATCGATGTCTGCAAGCAACATAGAGAGGAGTAAATACTTGATTACTGCCAATATACTCAAGCCACCGATGTCTGCAAGCTACATAGAGAGCAGAGAGGAGGGAAATGGAGCTGACATGTGGGCCTTTGTGTTTCAGATGCCACATCAGCGGATGGAGTCTAGACCTGTTTGGATTGGCTCTGAGACCTGAACAAAAACTGAGGATCTGATCTTTCGAAAAAACTGAGGATCTAAATTGCTTTGTGAGTTTAGGGATCAAGACAACAACTCAGAATAGATTTGAGGACCATGGGTAGACTTTACTCTAAAAAAGTACTTACAAATCTAATAAATTTGGTAAGTCTTAATATTGTATTATAGAAGAATCTATTGATAAAAAATATAGATCAAAGACCGATTAAAGTAAAATGTGAAGTATTTTTTGACTAGATAGAGGGAAGACATGCGAGGACATACAATTGCATATATTTGAATAGTATAGAATTATATCCTTTTAGAGATTACTTTAATGATGATTTAATTTTTTATAACATAGTTAGCCTGCAGTGTGGACCAAGTTTATATGGCTGGACACACCTATAAATAGTATTATATATGTGAACTCTTGTTTGTATTTTGGTAATTGAATGAATTTGTCGACTGATAAATTCATGACATGAAAGGTGATGATTGGTCCACAAGAAAGAGTTGAGCTACATAAAGCCATGGTGATGAAGATGGTGATGATAGTGAGTGTGCAAAAGCTCAACGAGTGAAGAGATGAAGTAGTGGATGATACACAAGACAAAGGTATAACAATAGGGCGTGCCTTTCACCGTCCATGTGATGATTAGAGAAGATGAATGGATGGGCTGATAGGATAGATAGTTGTGTTATAAAGAGGGGCAATTTAGTTGCTAATGTGGTTATCTAGTGCTAACGGTGTTGGTCATCCCATGGAAGACCTATTGGAGCTAGCCATTTGAAAAGTTTTGAGAAAAGGAACTTGGTGCATGGTTTTTACCCTGACTCGAGCTCTCTGGTCACCACAGAGTTAGGTCACTGGATCTTAGAGTGGTGAATCGTCTCGATCTGATCGTCCACCGAAACCCTCCATGACGACCAAAGGTTAGGTCACCGAAGGTTAGAGCATTGACCTAGCATAGTTTAAAACAACAACATAGACCCTAACTTCCAATGCCAACAGAGAGCAGGGCACCGGAGCTTAGGCTGTGACAAGTAACAGTGCTCAAAAAGAGCATGGGAATTCCATAAAGGCCACCAGAGCTCTCTAGTGATACCACTAGGCTGCAGTATCAAAGGCAATGTTTTTGTGTGCGTGGGGTTTGTATTCACTAGAACTATCCGGTGATCGGAGAGCAAGCACCGGAGCTTCAAGCGTTGCAACGGGTAGTTCTAACATAGTGTCCATTAAAGGACCCTGGTTGTGGACTCTGGTGATATCGAAAATGCTGCCCCAAGCTTCGAACGACTAGTTTCTTGAGAGGGGCTATGGATAGAGCGTGTGGCTAGGAAAACTAGAACTCTTGGGATTCCAAGAAACACCTCCACTCACATTTATTTGCTAGTGATTGCATTCTTGTTGAGATCAGAGTGATCTAGTGCATTTGGTCTAAGAGATAATATATAGTGGCACTAGTTTCTTGTTACTCTTGGTGGCTATTACCACTTAGATGGCTTGGACTAGCTGTTCCTGTCGAAGCACTCAATTGAAGATTGCGAGGTGCTCCACAATTGATTGTGAGGAGCCATTGGTTTCATCCCCTCCGGAGAGGCAAAGGACCACTCTAGTGGAATCAAGGCTTGATGCTTCATGATCGAGCTGGCTCAAGATTAAGCGTTCACGCCAGAGCCAACCTTGCGGGTTTGTTGAGCTTGATAGAGGAGCAGTGATCCTTAGTCACTGAACCACCTAGATATATCTTGCATGTTCCTTTTGTGGTATTTGTTTTATTACTCTCTCTTGCACTTTACTTTGTGTTGTTCAATTCATAGAGTAGTGACATTACGACTTGTCATCCTAGAGTGCAAACCTAGCTATTTTATCAATTCTAGTGACACAGTTTACATTTTTATCACTATAATTATGTAGCTTATCATCACCCTAGGCTTGCAAGACATAGCTTGGTGTAGTGATTATTTAGGGCATCTTGTGTGTCTAACAAGTTTGCTTAGTGTTTGTGGTTGCTAGAATTTTTAGTTAGGCTTTTTACCTCCCCCTTTAGCCTTCCAATGATCATTACAAGTGGTATTAGAGCCAAGTCTCCAATCAAACCAAGATATAACAAACTCTTGGAGTAAATTATGGCAAACAACAGTGTTGGCAAGCCCCCACTTCTATGGCACAAATTATTATTATTATTAGAAGAGAAGGATGCATGCCAATTAGAAGGCAATGGGAAGGACGATCTGGGGAGTTTTTGAGAGGGAGTTCATAGTGCTTGATATGAAGGATCCAACCCCAAGAGAGAAATAAAGGCTACAAGTCAATGATCAAGATCTCAAGGTACTCAAGTCTATCAAAGACTAGGAGATGGCACGCAAGTTGTGGAAGAGGCTTGAGGAAGCATAATGGAGTACTTCAATGGTAAAGGATGCCAAGCTATATATCTTCATGGACAAATATGCTAAATTCAAGATGCAAGAGGTAGAGAGTGTCCTATAGATGTTCTATAGGCTCAATGTCATCGTGAATGAATTGAGGGCCTAGGACACAAGGTTAATGATGAGACTTCTACCACTAGTTCTTGAGGTGTCTTCCAAGAAATTCAATTGTCACCGTGATCTTGAGAGGAGGATTGAAGTTTCTCACTCCCACAAGTATTGGGAGAGATCATCGCTATTCACTCATGACACTTTTGATCATGAAGAAGAGAGTGATGAGAAAGAGGAGGACAAGCAGAAGGAGAAGAATAAGAGCATAACATTCAAGATCTCCAAGAGTAATAAGAAGATTGAGGATGATAGTGATGATGAGGATGAGAGGAAGAGATGATGATGAGAAGGCCCTCTATGTGTGTTGGTTTGGAAAATACATGAAGAAGATAGGCTTTGATGGAAGAAGAGGCCAATTGTCATCATGGAGATCAAAGGAAGACCAAAGATGCTACAATCATGGGGGATGATGGTCATCTTGCGGCCGATTGCCCCAACAAGAAGGACAAGTCTTCCAAGGAGGGAAAAGATAGAAGATGATGGTAACACCATGGTGTTCTTCAAGAAGAAGAAGAAGACCTTAGTTACTAACCTCAAGGACCTTAACAAGTTTGGGTACCTAAAAAGAATTAATCTTCTTTTGTATGTTAGTTGCAAAGCCAGAGGGAGGCATTGGACACTAGATAATGGATGCATTCAACACATGGTAGGAGATTACAATATGTTAAACTCTCTTAACTCAAATGCAAGTGAAGATTATGACAACATTACATTGGCTAACAATGGCAAGGGTTAATTTATTGTCATAGGCAAGATGGCAATATCAAATGATCTCTCAATATCCAATGTGCTATTAGTGGAGAGTCTCAACTCCAATTTGCTATTCATGGCACAACTTTGTGATTCAGGGTTCAAATGTATATTCTCAAGTGAAGATATGGAACTTGCAAGTGTGGATGGTAGTAATCTCATCTTCAAAGGCTTTAGACAAGGGAATCTCTATTTGGTTGACTTTGGTGCTAATGAGACTACACTATCAACATGTTTGTTCAACAAGTCATCAATGGAATGGTTATTATGACATAGAAGACTTGCACATGCAAGGATGAAATAATTGGATAGATTAATCATGCACGATTTGGTCAATGGTTTGAAGAATGTGAGATTTCAGAAGTACTGGCCGTGTAGCTCTTGTCAACCACCCTAGCAATACAATGATGCCAACTTCAAGGCCATTAGAGTTGTTGCATATTGATTTATTGGTCCAACCACATATTTTAGTATTGGTGAAAACAAGTATGGGTTGGTCATAGTTGATTACTTCTCAAGATTCACATGAGTATTCTTTCTTAGTGACAAGAGTGAGGTGTTTAACACATTCAAATCATTTTGTTAAGAGAGTGGAAGAGTTTGAACTCAGACATCAAAAAAGTGAGAAGTGACAATGGAAGTGGCTTTTAGAATGCTAGAATTGATGAGCTATGTGATGATCAAAGCATTAAACATGAGTTCTTGGCCAAGCATACACCTCATTTCAAGGTTCTATTAGAAGGAAATAATAGAATACTTATTGATATGGCAAGATCAATGCTCTCTGAGTCCAATTTTAGTGATTTGTTTTGGGTCGAGGCAATCAACATGGCTTAAAATAGTCTCTATTGTTCTCAAGGAGACACTTTATATGTTGCTAATTGGAAGATATCCAAAAATCTTATACTTTCGGGTATTTGGTTGCAAGTGTTATATATTGAACAAGGGTACTAGATTGTCAAATTTTAAGATGAAGTCTAATGAAGGGTTCTTGCTTAGATATGCTTCAAATAGCAAAGCTTATTGAGTACACAACAAGACCCATGACATAGTTGAGGAGGTGCATAATGTGGAGTTCGATGAAACAAATGACTCTCAAGTTGAACAAGAGAATCTAGATCATGTGAGAGGCACCAATTTGGACATTGAAGTGAAGAATATGTCAATTGGTGATGTGAGGCCAAGGTAGGTAGATGAAGATGATGAAGACTCAACTAGAGTGATCCTTCCAACTTCAACTATCAATGATCAATACATGGAATGCACGATAATTCTCAAGTTGATCAAATTCAAGCTCAAGTTCAAGGGTTGCACAAGGCTACACTCAAGGTGAAATTTGGATTTTGAAGAGACATTTTCACTAGTTGCGTGCTATCACAACATCAAGCTATATCAAATAGATGTGAAGAGTGCTTTATTGAATGGAAAGATCAATGAGTTGGTATATATAGAGCAACATCCTGGTTTTAAAGAAATCCAACCATGTGTACAAGCTATCAAAGGTACTATAAGGATTGAACCCAACACTTAGAGCATGGTGTAAGGAGAATGGCACCTAGCAAGGGCCATTAAGGTGACTTTGGTGATTGAGTGGCAACATGATCATTTGGACTAATGTTGTGTGCTAGTATACAAGGTGGTAGTTAAATGGATGCAAGGATGGACTTGGGCAAGGCAACATGAAGATCAAGTGACCAACACCTTAAGCAAGGACAAGGAGCTGCCATGAAGACCTTAGAAGACATGCAAGAAGTCCATGACATCAAGTAGAAGAAACCTAGATGAGAAGACACCAAGAAAGAAAGCTCACCTTGCACTACTGTGCAGCACCAAAATTCCCCAATGAGCACCAAAGTAATGCACCAAAAGGATGGAACAATGCCTTCCTTCAAAATAGTATGAACATTGTTGAACCACTAGAACCCTCAGGCCAGGCTCCAAAACTTGGCACCATAGCGTCAACCTAGAGAAAAATTTGGAGGCTTGGTGGAGGCACCGAAACTCTTCGGTACTAGCCGTCAGTTGGGCACATGAAGAAAGGGTACAATCCAATGAAGAAATGGACGTCCGACAAAATCACCGAACCCCTTCGGACTCCGATGATACACCAAAAAGGTCCACCTGAGATTGAATCCTCCAACAGTCGACTCCAATGGCTAGTTGATGTGGCAACACCAGAATTCTCCAATGGAGTCATCACTGCACCTTTCTAGTGCTTGCTACGCTCGTGCAGATTGCTTCCAACGACTAGTTTTGGATGAGCTAAGCAATCCTAAGTACTTGACAAGTTCAACCTCAACAAGATAACTGCTCATGGCATGTGAAGAAGCTTGAAGAGGCTTCAACCTACGACTTGAAGCTTATGCAAATCAACTAGATCAAGTCATAAAGAAAGAAGCTCATGGAAACAATCTAGTTTAAGAAGATAACAATGCAAATAAATCATTCTTTTTTTCAAGTGGTATCTTTCAAGTGAATCCTAACACTTCTAGTGGTATTCTCCACAAGCACCAAAGCTATCTTCCTATATTTCAAAGTGGTATCTTCCTCATATACAAGTGGTATCCAAGTCATATCCTCATAAGTGCCTTTTTGGAAATTTATGCTAAAGAGTGAGAAATTGGGCACAATGATAGAAAGAATTCAGAAAGGCGTGAAATTGAGAAGAATGTGCAAAGATATCAAGAATTGAAGATATGCCAATGGTGAGTATGCCAAATGGGAGAAGAATATGCAATATAGGGTAAGAAAAATGCAAGATTGAAGACTTGAAGGAGATCAGTATTCTTAAACACATGAAGCACATAAGTAGGGTGAGCAAGCTTATTTTGTCTATTTATGCATTTGTGTTGTTTATTATATATTTTTGCTTGTCTTGAAGCTTAAATCTTATCTTATACTCTTATAAAGCAAAACCCCACTACCATATTTCTCTCAACATACAAGCTATCCAACTAGACAATGCACTATCACACCCACTACCATATTTCTCTCAACATGCAAGCTATCTAACTAGACAATGCACTATAACACAACATTAAAATCCAAACCCCGCTATCATATTTCTCTCAACGTGCAAGCTATCCAACTAGGCAATGTACTATCACACATAATTAAAATCCACTGGCACATGGAATTGTAATGTCCACATCAGCAAGACACATAAGCATTTTATTGTCTACGCATCATGCCACATAATTCACTGATTTGCAATACCCACAACAACGCGCGAGGTATGCTTCTAGTTTGATATATATTGTGTGTATGTGTGTGCTAAGGATGATTAATACACTTGTTTTTACCCTAAAACACACTACAAAGGTACATTTCTTATCCTATGAACCTCAGCATCACTTAATAGTGAAAACACTCCTACAATTTCCATATTCATACGAATGTGATGACTTGAACCCAAACCATTTAAGCACATATGTAGGGTGAGTTATCACTACCAAGTTGAATTTCATGAAATTTATCCTATATATACCACGATCTTCATGCTATGGATAAGTAGCTCAAAAATCCTATCCAATCTTACAATATACATGTCTGTTGACAGTCATTAACATCAATTATAAACCGTTAATATAACCTACATATATACTTAATTCCATCACCAAACATAGGTCTAGGGGTTTAAACTAATAAATTTCACAAGTTTTAGTGAATCTATGAATGCAGGAGGATTATCCAGAAAACAAGCAAGGTGGACCCAATCGTCAGATCAAATCATGTTTATCTGCGATGAAATCGACTTAGGAAGACTCTAGAAGCATCCAGAAGACAACTCACCAAAGATTGGGCCAAATGGTGCTGGTAGTGGGCCGGTCGGCCCAAGCCCTAGGCCGGTTGGCCGACCTGTGGGTCCCGCCTATCAGCCTCTCCTTCGTATGATGCTTTCCCACCACCTTAAAGATTAAATCTATGCCATTGTTTTAAGTCAGTTTGATTCGAGGGTCCAGAATTGATGTTGCCGCCTATATATAGCAGTCCCTACCCCCTTCCCTGAGGGCATCTTGGAAACCCTAATCCATATATCTCATTCAGATCAACACACACCAGGAGGATTAGGTCTAGAACTTTCCAATGTAGTAGATTAGTAGCTCAGGAGTGAGGGTCTAGTTGGGCTCATGCTCAAGTTCTAGATCTAGTCTTGGAGGCTCGGCAAAGCTCTGTATCTTCACTTCTACATCTTGTAAGACTTGTTATCAATTTATCATATTCTTATCTACATGGTTATGCTTACTTTGAATATGTACCTTACTTAGTTAAGGTTATCATTACTTTTGTGTGCGGGTTCATAGAGCGCTTAGCCTGCTAGTTTATCGATAGGGCTAAGTAGCCAAGCCTCGTGTAAGCATGGTGCTTATACGATGTTGTGCCTATGAGTACACCCTGTTCTCTGGTTGTATGGTAGCAGTGGGAGATGACAGCCCCATCTATCCTCTGTAGTCCACTTCGAATTGAGCAGGTTCTTAAATTGTAGGGCCATAATCGCGTCAGTAGAGTTATCTTTTATGGTGTTGTACCGTCTAGTGGCATCCCAAAGTACACAAGAGTAGAGTTAGTCTCAGTTATAGTTGGGTATACTTTGACCATGTAATAAGAACATCATAGGAATCTACCTCACCCGTTGTTCTCCCGAGTTAACTAATTATTTATCTTTAATGACCAATCCCCTGAGTGTCATTATACATAAATTCATATCATTACATTAACCCCTACTCTAGCTATGCTGGTATGTTGATTAGTAGTTACCCCTTTGTTATTCAATAATTTTTACTCCATTATCTCTCTGTGGTAAAAATATAAATAATGATACCTGGAATACTCCCGGTAAAATGCTACAATGATATTCTGTGCGCTTGCGGAATCCTTCATATTCTTTTTACGTTAATAAATACCAACAATTTCCATATCGTTTGCTTGGAAATTTCAATTCTTTCCAACTTTTTGAGGTTGACATTAATTACCAAAAAGGGAGAGACTGAAAAACCCATTTGGGTTTTGATAATTGAATGAAAATATTTATGGATAGAGTTGAGCTACACAAGGGCATGGTGATGAAGATGGCAATTATCATGAGTGAGCAAAAGCTCAACAAGTGAAGAGACAAAGATGATGGATGCTAGGACTGTAAAGGATGAAAGACAAACACAAGGCAAAGGTATAGCAATAGGGTTTTTTTTCTTTCATTGTCCATGTGCTGAATAGAGAAGATGAATGGCTGGGTTGATAGGATAAATAGCCATACTATAAAGAGGGACAAATTCAGGTGCTAATGCAATTATCTAGTGCCACTCGATGAGATCTAACATTGCATATGCAATAGCATCGAGTGGCATGGTGAGAAGCAAGTGAAAACCTTTGACAAATGTTTTAAAAATGCTAAATCGATGCTAAATGTATTCGTCATCCTGTGGGAGACCTATTGGAGTTAGCCATTTGAACAAGTTTGAGAAAAGGAGCTTGGTGTAGGGTTTTTACTCTCACTAGTGCTCTCTAGTGATGACAGAGTTGGGTCATCAGAGCTTAGAGCTGTGAATTGGCTCGGTCCGATCGTCCACTGAGAACCTCTGGTGACCAAGATCTGAAAAATAGCAACACATACCCTAACATTGGATGCCATTGGAGAGCAGGGCACCAAAGCTTAGGCTCTAACAGGTAAGAATGCTCAGGAAGTGCACAGGAGTTCAAAAGGCCACTAGAGCTCTCTAATGATCGCACTAGAGGAAACTTACATAAGCAATGTTTTTGTGCGTGTGGGGAGTTTGTGCTCATCGGAACTATCCAATGAACGCCAGAGAAAGCACCGGATCTTCAAGCTCTACAATGGCTAGTTCTAACATAGTGCTAGTAGCCGTTGAAGGACCTCCGATGGGGGACTCCGGTGACCTACCGAAGGTCTCCAGTGATCTCAAAAATGCTGCCCTAAGCTTCCAACGACTAGAACTCTTGGACTCCCTTGTTGGCACACATAGTAGAGTTCAAGAAACACTCCACTCACATTTGTTTGATAGTGATTGCATTCTTGGTGAGATTAGAGTGGTCTAGCATATTTTCTTTGAGAGATGTCATCTAGGGTCACTAGAAAATTGTATTCGCTGTGAGTTTTCTTGTTACTCTTGGTGGTTATCAACACCTAGATGGCTTGGAGTAGCGGTTCTTGTCGAAGCACTCAATTAGAGATTGTGAGGTATCTTGGAGTTGATTGTGGGGGGCTATTTTGTTGATCCCCCTCGAAGAGGTGAAGGACCACTCTTGTGGAATTGAATCTTGGATAAGCACGTAGCTCAAGATCAAGTGCTCACGTCGGAAACACCTTTTGAGGTTGTTGAGCTTGAGAGAGGAGCATAGATCCTTGGACTTGCCTCAACATGGACATAGGTGACCGACAAATCACCAAACCACTTGGATATATCTTGTGTCTTCCTCTTGTGGTATCCATTTGATCAATCTCTCTTGTGCTTTACTTCGTGTTGTTCAATTCTTACAGTAATGATATTAGGACTTGTCATCCTAGAGTGCAAACCTAGGTAGTTTATTAAATCTAGTGACATAGTTAATTTACATTCTTGATCACTAGAATTGTGTAGCTTGTCATCACCCTAGGGTTGCAAGACATGGCTAGGTGTAGTGCTTATTAGGGCCTTCTTTGCGTGTAACAAGTTTGCCTAGTGTTTGTGGTTGGTAGAATTAGGATTTTCACCCCCACCCTTTTTTGTAGCCATCCAAAGATCCATACAACATGTTGTAGAACTGTGCCTAGTTCAGCTTGGATCAGGCACGCCCATTGACCTCTCAACACTAGGTGTGGTTGACTTGAACCAAACCTCATGGTATGTTTAGGCCACCCGACAGGAAGAACTAAAGCATCCACATTTTGACTCTAGCACCACATCCATAGGTCTTTATTATAGATCTTTTTAAATCAAACACATAGGTAAGTACTTTGAATATATAGTTTACATCATGGTTCAACAAAATGGTATACAATACATTGGAAGAATGGAATAATATACAAGTCGAAGCAATTCTTCTTTTACATCAAAATCATGTAGAGGTCGGGTAGGAAAATACAAAAGGACTTCTATAAATAAGCAATTGTTCATAGGACTCAGACAATTAATAAGTGCACAGTTGTTGCCAGTCAACATACACAAAAGAAACACCAGCCGAACACCATTGTGCTCATCAATAACTCCCGAGTGACACATAGGTTAGCCAAGTGAGCAGGTGTGTCTGACCACTCGGGATGACATTTGTCTTATGTGGTTTCACTGGGCAACATTTGAGTGTGGTGTACTTGATGAGTTCTCTAGCTGATAGTATTAGAGCTATGCTACAACTAAACTCAAATTTACTCATTCTCACTCGACGCAATACAACTTACCCGGTGGTTCTAGGGATCTACTTGGTTGTTCCCTGAGCATGTCATATGTGGGCTTAGGCTTACTCATTTTTCACTTGGCTACATTAGAGTTCTACTGAGGGATCTTATCGACTTGTTTGTTGTGGAAAGTGTAGTTGAATGATATGATTATACAATTTATCATCCACAATACATAAGATATAAGTTGTGGTTTTTAATTCTAGATTCCCTTATTGTGGGTAGGGAACAAAGGCTTATACTATCTATTTGTAAGGCGGGGTAGTCAGCAAGGTTAGCTGCAACGTACTTGATCTTTCAGTGGTCGTAGTAGTGCTCCGGTAAACCCGCAGGCACACCAGTACCACTAGGGTTCCTAGTGAGCCTAGATCTAAGGCATCCAATTAAAGGGTAGGGTAGGAATAGGGTTGGTAGCATATCTACACAGCCGAACGACACATAAGCAGTTGTTGCTCACCTAGGTCTTGGGTACGGTCAAGCTGAGCAGTGACTCCAAAGCTTCAATAGTCCTAGAATGGTTCCTTCAACTTGTGGGGCTTGGGTTCATGTACTATTGCAGAGACAATGGCTTTGATGAAGGTCACAACCACCCAAAATATTATGTAAGTGTTAGTCCATCAAGTCTTATGATGGGGCCAAGCAAGATTATCAAGGGAAAATGATAGGATGGCAGAGCTATACAAGATGAACTCGAGCACTGGCATCAATGGTGGCTACCTACTCAAGGATCCACTAGAGAAGGTCTTTGTTTTTCATAGTTTTTGATGAGGCTTGGTCGGTTATGAAACTCAATACAAGGTGAAACTATGGCTATGAGGGCTTGAGATAAGGTGAAGCGATTGCCGTGGACTATCTCCATGAATGCCAGCGAGAGCGAATATTGGAAGAAGACAAACGCCAGGAGAGAATGGCATGGTGACATAATGGATGCGGCAGGGAGCCTAACGTGAGGGCAGTACAAGACACGAAGTGTTCTCCTGTGCACATGGGCACAGCATCGCCAAGAGGCAAGATGGGTGACAACATGTGGCACTAAAGTTCCTAGTTGCTCGAGCGACTGGTTGGGTGAACAACTGGCCTAGTTAAACGACCAACGATTCAGTTACATGATTATGGTTCCAAACTTCACACCTTCTCTATTTTCTCATAATCAAGAATAAAAACTCATTGATCGGTCTAAATGAAAGTTTCAAATTGGAATGACTAAACTAAATGAACTGAGGCTAGGATATTTTTGCATGTCATCTACACTCGAAGCTCTAGAAATCTTGGTCAACTCCCTGCTAAGTTTCCACATAGAATCAAAAGATGTTTGGTTAGAGATTTGTGTATTTATACCTTCTATCACAAACTAGTTTCCTACATTCTAAGTGTACCACTCTGAATTTGGGGTCACTCGGTTTGATCAGTACATTATTAGCCTTCAAGCAGACCTATGCCAAACTAAAGCTAGAGTTTAGTACTTCAACTTTCATATTTCAACTTGGTTAAGTGTTTAAGTGAAATAAGCAGTTACTCGCCCTTAAACATGGCATGTTAATAGCTTGGACTTTAAACCTTATGTCGTTAGAGAATATGATACCAATTGCTTAGTAAGGTTGATTGAAGGTTGTTTTGAGTTTGTTGGTGAAACAATATGCATTTGATGTGTGTAGGTTGTTTTGGAGCTTGTTCTTAATCATTTTAAAGATTCACTAGACTTGATATAGTGAGCACAAAATGCAAGAACATTCTCAATCACGCATGGCAACTAATGATGCTCATGAAATGTGTACTCATGAAATGCATATACTTAACACCGAGGATGTTATAGTATACATATATGACTTGTGCCAAACATTTTCTTTAAATGATTTGTAGTATATTAGTTATGATTTATCACTCTCATTATTTCCACCTTTATTTGCTAAACTGCTAATAGAAATTATAAGGAACACAAGAAAAATCAAGAACCTAGTGTTACTGTAGAACAACATGATGCAATTGATCAACATTTAGTTAAGTTCTATTGATATCACTCATAATGGCATACCTTAAGTTCTGTGTTGGGGTTTGCTACAAGCTGCTCCTCCTCCTTCGCTCGACCATATCGATCAATCACTGACTTCATGCTGCACAAAGACATACCATATATACCAATAAGGCTAGTACCACATACTTTTCTTAATATATGGATGAGTAATACTATAGATGAATATCGCTTGTGCGCATATACACACAAGAGGTACCTGAGCACATCCATTCTTTCGATATCTAACATATTGAGTGCAAGACCATAGGATGAGTACACAAAAGTATGTTATACTTATTCCTCCAAAAAGTATTCCTTAAATTTTCATATGATAAGCTTTATATCTCCCTACTAATACATGAATATATTTCCACTCTTCCCAAACCTTATTCCTCACTCTCACCTTAATGCCACCAACCTCAACATAGTTTGGCCTTACCACTGTCATTGCTCTAATGCTTCTGAGTATGACGGGCATAATACCCCTCTTCTTTGTGCCTATCGACCAAGTTACACATCCTCTGTGTAACGCCCCTACCCAGGAAGGCGGCTAAGGCCCACTCTACACGTTGAATAAACCACACCTGCTAATTAACTCTCTTACGCTTTCGTCCTCACTTCGCGCAAAAGGATCGATCCGGAGTTAACAGCCTCCCAGGTCTAGGCTTTTAAGCTAGTCTAGCTTAGGTTTCGTTTCCGGTATGGGACTAAACTTGAGAGCATATAGCAACACCCTATAGTAGCTCACTGCTACAGTGACCACGAATTTGGCCTGGCCCAACTAGCCCATGGGCTGGGTCTCACATCCACCCACCCTCAAAGGGTTCGACATCCTGGTCGAGCTATCAAACCAGCTTACCTATACGAGATAAAATGTTTAGGATCGACTCTCTTGGCCACGTCCGTATTTTCAGCTCCTCGGCCCAAGTGTCATGCCCTCTCTGGAGCAAAACATGTCCAAACCGTGGGAGTTGGCTCTGATTACCATTTGTAATGTCCTGACCCGGGAAGACGACTAGGGCCCACTCTACATGTTGAATGAACCACGCCTGCTAATTAACTCTCTTGCGCTTTCATCCTCGCTTCGCACAAAAGGATCGATCCGGAGTTAACAGCCTCCCAGGTCTAGGCTTTTAAGCTAGTCTAGCTCAGGTTCCGTTTCCTGTATGGGACTAAACTTGAGAGCATATAGCAGCACCCTATAGTAGCTCACTGTTATAATGACCGCGAATTCGGCCTGGCCCAACTGGCCCATGGGCTAGGTCTCATCCCATTGGGCCAAGTTGGGTCGGACCGAATTCGCGACACCTGTAGCTTCAGAGTACTGTAGCAGCATGGAAAACACTGTAGCTGCGAAGTTTAGTACCATGCTAGAAGTTGGAGGAGAGCTGAACCAAGTTAAAAGTCTGGACCTAGGAGGCTGTTAACTCCGGATCGATCCTTTTGCGTGAAGCGAGGACGAAAGCACAAAAGAGTTAATTAGCAGGTGTGGTTCATTCAACGTGTAGAGTTTGGCTTTAGCCATCTTCCCGGGTCGGGGCGTTACACTCTAGTCTTCTACCTCCTCTCTATTTTTCACGTTTCTGACTTTGAGTAACTAGTAGATCTGCTACCCTAGGCCGCCATCTATGGATCAGAGTACATGACCTAACTCACTAATCGACCTCCTTGCCCTTTTCGATATCTCTCATCGCCAGTCACCATAGTGAGATACCAAACCTAACCTAAGGTCGGGGGGTTAAGAAAATTACAACCCTAATAATATATACCACCTCCATCGGATGCAGTGATGTCAATAGCAGAACACTAATGGATTTTTTAAAAAAATTCCAAAGGTGTGTAATTTGGGGATTTTTAGTACTCTTCCTCCAAAAAATTACATAATAGGTGTATATACCAAAAGAACCAAAGAATATGAGAAAACACGGGTAGTGTTAGGGTTCGCTGTTTGGACCCAATCCACACACCAACCAGGGTACTGTTCATCTTCCCCGTGGCCTTCCTCGTGCTCGCGGTCGTCCTCGCCCTCCTCCTCGTGCTCAACCCCGCCCTTGACCCTGCCGCTGCCCCGGCCGTGGCGTGGCAGGGTCTCACCGCAGCTCTGTCATCGTGGCCACGTTAGCGGAACTCCGACGAGATCCTACCACGCCTGCGGCGGCCTCGTTCTCCCTTTCCCCGCCCCCACTCTCGCCACCGCCGCCATGACCATGCTCGCTGGCGAGCACCGCCGTGACTCCCTCGCCCCGATCAGGTCCGGCCGCCTCCACCGCCGCCAGGCCCCTAACCCCCGCCACCATCCCTAGGGAGAGAGCTGCCGGAGGTGGAGACGAGGGAGGAGTAGCGGTGGTGCATCGTGGTCCGCGTTGCTGTGAGCCACATCGTGGGCTCGAGAGGAAGAGAAACAGTGCTTGCTCGTGCAGCATCCGTTCCATTCGGTGCACGGCTCCCGTCTCAACGTTCGGACGGGAAGATTTCCGAGAAAAAAACTTTGTATAGTAGCTAAGACTTAAAGAGGTCAATATAAACCACTGTCAAAGTATTATCAAACTCCAGATATGGCCATTGATTAGCTAGCGGCTGCTGCTTAGACACATATGTGATAACTTGGGGAAATCTGTTGGATCCATGCTAAGAGATTCAAAGTTAGGTGTGCACAGATGGTTTTCCGAAAAGAATGAAACTTCACCAGCAAAAAGCACACACGTCTCTGGAGAAATCGAATCAAAATAAAGCATAAATTGAAGACCGAAATACGGGCGTGATTTGCATGGAGTCAATTCTAACCTTGTGCTGGCGTATTCATAGAGCCGACCGGTGCTGGAGAAGATGACCAGTCCGACCTCTGCATCACAGAGGATGGCGAGCTCCCTGGCCTTCTTGAAGATCCCGTTCCGCCGTTTGGAGAACGTCACCTGCCGGCTCGTGGAGTTGTCGATCCGGCGGATCACTATCTTGCCGCGCCCCATCGTCGCCAAGCTGCGTCCGGTCTTGCGAGAGAGAGAGAGAGAGAGAGAGAGAGAGAGAGAGAGAGAGAGAGAGAGAGAGAGATGGAAACCCCGCCAAGCAGGAGCTTTGGAAAGGAGGAAGGCTACCACACAACTGGTTTCCCAGGTAGACGAATTATTGGAAGGGAGAGAGGAAGACGACGGGATAGAGGAGAGTCTCTCTTGCTGGTGGCTTTGCAAGTCGTCTTTCCTTTAGCTGCTTTCCTACCTTTATTTAGCAAGGAGATCATGGAGACAGATTTGCCTCCCCATTGGCCTAGGGTCACCAGATGGGTTATTTTATTGGAAATGCTAAACTAATGGTGGTAACCAAGAGGGCTTGGTAGGTTCTGGAAAGAAAGAGAGGTTGCCTGAAATTGGACACATGCACGAAAGGTTAAAGGAACGCGCATCGCCAAATGCATCATCATATATCTTACGCTGTGCCTAAACGTCACCACGAAATCTTACACGTGTCTTAAGTGACGGCCTCCTCATACCTTTTCTGAAGCTGAATATTATTAGAGCATCTCTAATGGTTTCAAAAAAAAATTGATGAGTTTTTCAAGTGTGGCTAAAACAAGGGAACATTTTTGTTGGGATCCTCTAACTGTTTTTGAAATCTGGCCTCTAAAAAATAAGAAGACAATTTTGCATTAGGAATCTCGTACTATTTCACTCTACCTACTTTTATATTTTGTTTCTCTATTGTATATATATTTACATTAGGAACATTGTCCTTAGAACATCTCCAAGAGTTTCCAAAACCCACTTCCAATCTTGATTTTTTGGCAAGATTGAAAAAACCACTCTCCAACAACTCATATCAACTCTCATCCTTTCTATACTTGGAAAAATCGATCCAATTGTGTAGAAATATACAGCCTGTTCGCTTGAAATTATCAGCCAAAGCAGCCAGCCAGCCAACAGTGTTTTTCTTTCAAAAAAAACCAACCAGCAGTACTTTCAGCTAGCCAGATCAGCCCAAGCGAACAGGCTGATACACGCGTGTATCAATCGGCCAATATGGAGGTAGAAGGACGTGAGAAATAATGAGTAAGGATAGGTTTCCAATGCAAATGTATAAGAGAGAAAGAAAAAATATAAAAGTGGTTGGCTGATTTAAAAAGAGTACGGGATTTCTGATGCAAAATTATCTTCTACCTTTTACGAGCCAAATTTTAGAAACGGTCGAGGAACCCAACAAATGGGCTCCCGACATTTTTAAGCCACTTGAAAAACTCATTAATTTACGAATTGTTTTTTGGACTATTGATATGCTCTTGTTCATTATTCTTCTACTCGTCCTTCTATCTTCGTTTTGGCCGATTGATACAAGCGCGCATATTTCCACGTGATTGGATCGAATTTCCAAGTGTGGAAAGATTAGGAGTTGAGATAAGGAGTTGTTGGAGAGCAGTTTCTTTCAATCTTGCTAAAAGTTTAAGAGTGAGAGTGGGTTCTGGAGATGCTCTTGTTAGAGTTCACAGCAGACCTGACACAGCTCGTTATACCTATGAGCCGGCGTCCCTAGGCTCAGGCCCAGGTCCACCTGAGCCAATGTACCGAGGCCTCGGGCCTAACTTAACCCACAAGACTAACCTAATAGGTGCCCCACCATGAATTTCTGACGTGGGACAAAACCTAACAATCTGTCCAGTCACACATCGGGTCTAACTCTTCACATCCCATAATGTGTGATCTCCGGAAGATGTTATGTAGACCTAGAGTCCAACCGCTTGTCACACAACCCGTGTGACCGTTCAAGATAACGAGTTCCCTTGTCAACATGCGACCCCTGAGATTTTTCAGGTTTCTGACCATGGGCCCTGAGACAGTTTGTTAGCCAGTCCAACTCGCTAATTCCATGAGCCAGCACCCCTAGGCCCAAGTCCACCAAAGTCCACAATATAGCAAGGTCACGGACCAAACTTAACTAAACAACCTAGCATGATAGATGAGGACTCCCCCCACCTCTCCTGCTGCCTTGCATGATAGATGAGGACTCCCCTACCTCTCCTGCTGCCTTGTACGCTGTGCTTCCTCACCGTCAATTTCTGATGTAAGACTAAACCTTACCGCTCTTGCTTATGTACTTCCATCCTCTCAAAAAAAGAAACACGACACATGATTTTCACCTTAAACTATGCAAAAAATAGAAACTTTGGTGGCCACGAGCACCGGCCACCAGGGATGATCTATATAATAATATATATGTGTCCAGCTGCATTAGATTGGATCTATGCATATAGATTGCACTTACATGACAACGGTACAACTAATCCTACAGTTGAAAATGAAATAGTTGAAAATGAAATAGATATTTCCTTCAAACTTATTATATGTAATATAGATTAAATTAAATAAGGACGATATAAAACTTAGTCATACCACATGCAAAGAAACTGATGGAGAGCCCCCTAACCAGATATTTATTCAGATAGTTCGTACAACCGTACTGTATTCAGCTCACCCATTCATCTGACTTTGGGCAATGATCACTGGTGGCATTTGAATCATGCCATACATGGGCAGATGCAGCATATATGTGCCTGTTTTAGTCAATGTAATGCGCACCATATGCATGCTAACGATCGTACCATATGCAAGGTGGTGACATAAAGATGATTTAAATTAGATTATCACATCTTTATGAATGATCTCTCTCTCTCTCTCTCCCCATATCTGATCAAACATTGAGGTCATGTGTGTATACCTGATGCTGATGAGCATCTCACAGAAGCACCATTCAACAATACAATAGACAAACCCTATTAAGTACTAAATTAAGACGTACATATATGAAAATTGTTGCGCTCATCACACGGTACCTATTGTATTGCAATTGTTCATACTACACGTGAATGTAACTAATGCCCCCCAGTCAGTGGTGGAGTACACTACCAGGAAACCGAATATCCTGGGGGCAACAATTTCCTTGAGGGGCGAATTTGAACCCCTAAGGATATATCATTTCCTTAGGGGTTGTATGAAACCTCCAAGAAATGTATATTCACTACCGGAATCCGGCTCTTTGCCGAGTGTCAAGTGCTTTGCCGAGTGTTTTTTTTTGGGTACTCGGCAAAGAGCATCTATGCCGAGAGCAGCGCTCGGCAAAACCAGACACTCGGCAAAGTGAGACACTCGGCAAAGACACTCTTAGCCGAGCACCAGACCCTTGGCAAAGATTGCCACTTGGCAAAGATGGCCTTAGGTGACGGCTGTCACCCAGCCGTCAAATTTTGCCGAGGGCCAACTGTTAGGCGCTCGACAAAGATTTTTTTTTGCAATTTCTTTGCCGAGTGTCATGGCCCTCGGCAAAGATTTGTAAGCATCGTATGTGTCAACGTGCGTGAAACCTTCTCAAAATTTTATCACAACCTCCACATGCGATAACATGACATCTCGACAAGTTTAGTGATTTTTGAACTTTGTTTGCATTTTATAGAATTTTAAAACCATTCACCCGCAAGTTGGTGGTCGTGTTTCGTGAACAAGACGTTCAAAATTTCGTGTCTGTCCATGGATGCGGCCTCGAATTACACTCAATAACATGAATATCATTTTTTGAATCACTAAATTCCATTATTCGACGCACCTGCAGTTCAAATTTGAATTATCCGAGAAAATTCAATTCAATGAAATAAATTTACTAAATATAACAAACACTTCGAGAAATGTGCCAAATTTCAACATGTTGTTCCAAGTACTGTAGGAGTACAGCAGAAAAAGTTTGGAAGTCAAAGGAAAAAAATAAACATTTTGCTGAGTGATTTTTTTAAAAAAATAAAAATATTTCTTTGTCGAGTGCCTCTGCAGTGACACTCGGCAAAGAATTGATTCAGCAAAAAAACGTAGTCTTTGCCGAGCGCCGGATCCGAGGCACTCGGCAAAGAGTTTTTTTTAAAAAATAAAAAATCCTTTGCCGAGTGCCGGGTCTGGGGCACTCGGCAAAGAGTTTTTTTAAAAAATAAAAAATCCTATGCCAAGTGCCGGATCGCGGGCACTCGGCAAAGGGCGGGATTTTAACCCCTTTCAGCCCCACACGCATGCCAACACACGCAGACACGCAGACACGCCGCGCGTCGCCGCCCCGCCGCGCGCCGGCGGGCCCGTGCCGCGCCTCCGCACCGTCGTGCTCCCGTAGCCCCGCGCCGTCCCGCCGCGCGCCGGCGGCCCCGCGCCGCCCCCACCGATCCGCCGTGTGCCCCGCGCCCTGCGGCCGGCCAGGAGGGAGAAGGAGGAGGAGGTAGGAGGAAGAAGAAGGAGAAGAAGGAAGAAGAAGGAAGAAGGAGGAGGAGGAAGGGGAGAAGGAGGAGGAGGTCGGGGAGGAGAGGAAGGAGAGGAAGGAGGAGGTGCCTCAGCCGTTGGCCCGTCCTATCCCATTTCTGGCGCCACCTTCTCCGCATGCCCGTCCCACCGACGCCCCTGCCGCCACCGCACCGGCTACGAGCACGCACAAGGTATATCCACCATGCCATTGTGATTGTCGGTCTTCGTGCCGTTGTGATTGTCGGCCTTCGTGCCATTGTTTTTTGCAGGTTTTGGAAACCTTCCCGTGCAGGGGAGGTGCTGCCGAAATTTTCAATAGACACTAATCTCTTTGGTTTTTATGCAGGAGAATAACCTGTCAGAGCTAAGCCGGAGTACCTCGGCGACCCCGATTGTCTTCATCGGCGCTGCAGGTCTGCTTGCACCACGTCGCCTCACCACTGCACCGACGCGTCGTGGCCTCGCTAGCCTGACTCCACCGCCACCCTAGATATAAATAACCCTTGTTCCTGTATCGTTGTCTTAGATCAAGTAACCCAGTTAGGCGTCTCCCGTTCAAAAGAGATACAGTTGGAGGTATGTAGATCTTTGCATATCTACGACTGTATCTATTTCGGATTATCCACGTTTTTTGGATAGCCCGTGGATGCGTAGATGGGTTAGTTTCCTTGGTCTACTCTAATTCGAGATTGGGTTTCGGCATCACCTCCATGTTGTTCTCCGGATAAACACTCTCCCTGCCAGGACGTGTATCGGGAGAACAACGGGGAGGTACTACCAAAATTCTGTCTCGGATAGGAGTAAAGCATGGAAACTAACCTCATCTATATATCCGCGGGTGAGATTAGGACCTATCCTCACCTATTAGACAATAGGAACGTCATGTAGATGCAATTAATGGTTACTTTGCTCGCTGGTATATAAGTTAGAGGATGGATGACCGTGAGTGGATGTACACGGGCGCTGCATCATGCTATATGTGTTGAACAACCTTGATGAGGTGGCACCGTACATTGGGTAAGTTCTCAACAAACTTGTTTCAATATGCCGTCACTATTCTTCATCCAACCCTTTGTTTCACGTTGGTACAGGGAATTTCTTCATCACTTCTGGAATCAATCAAGGGATTCTACCCCGTAGGAAGCTGATACCCTTCTTTCAAAGGGTGTGGATTAGGGAGGCCTGATTTCATTTCTTCATTCAAAAATAAGGTACTTTCCAATTTAGCTCGTACTTAGTTCGACCTTCCAAGTTGCTCGTGCGTTCGAATAATATAACGATCTATCCTGCTCGAGTTTGCAAGCCCAAACCAATGCATCTGTCAGTGGCGAGTTGAGATAGGTTGCAAATGGTTGTGCCTATAGGGTCAAGTCATTTATTGATTATGACGTGAATGGATATCACTTTCACACAGTAAGCTACGAGCAGAGTCGGCCCAACCGAAGAACCACAAATAGCAGAGTTTTTACCCCCCGCACTGATGGCCTCGACTATTATGGAAGAATTAAAGGAATATACAAACTTTCATTTGCAAATGCCATTGGTTGCAAACCTCTTAGTCCTGTTATATTCAAATGCCATTGGTTTGATCCTGGAGTAACGAGATGGACCTCTCATCTTGGGCTAGTCCAAATTTGACAGGATTCTGTCTATCGAGGAGATGATGTCTATATTGTGGCTCAACAGGCCACACAAGTTTATTATACCTCATACGCATGCCAAACCAAAGAGCATCTTAAGGGTTGGGCTATTGTGCACAAGGTATCGCCATACGGTAAACTACCTGTCCCAAACGATGAAGATTACAACTTCAACACAAACACATATGATGGAGAGTTCTATCAAGAAGAGGGGCTACAAGGGAGGTTCGAGATAGACTTAACCGAAGCGATAGGAATGGATGTAGATGATGATTGGGTTGATGACAAGGATGATGGAGATGACGTGCAAAATGTGAAGGACTTGCAAATGCTTGAGTGATTACGTTTAGGCAATGACAATGAAGACAACATTCCTCCTTCGGATAGTGTTGATTATTTCAACATGGTTGATAGTGATGATGAGACTTATGATCCAGCTAATCCCGATCATGCAGATTATTTCTAATACAAGTAATACTATGTTATTTTATAATTATATTTTGTTTATTTTGCATATATTTTTAATTACTTCTTGTTTATTCTTTTTAATTTCTAATTAGCTCTTGTTTATTCTTTCCAATTGCAGGTGATTGAACAAAGATGGTGGGCAACCGTCAGAGGAACGTGTTCTCGATTTACCGAAGGACATGCCCTATGCCGACTGTAGAAGAGGAGCCATCGAACAGGAGGAGGAGGAGGAGTAGGAGGCAGGCTCGTCCTCCCACACCGATGGAGGACGAGGTGGAGGACGAGGTGGTGGTCGGGGACAGGGATAGGGACGAGGAGGAGCAGACTTGGCAGACGGACAAGTAGGGGCGTGGGGACAAGGACGACAAGGAGGAGGCGGTAGGTACGAGTTCCGCTTCCTCTAGTTCGTCGAGTGTCTACTTGCGAGGTCCCACGAGCCTCCCTCCTCCGTCGGCTCCTCATCAACGCCCGGTGATTCACCCCGAAGGGAAAAAGTAACTTAAGATGTTATCAATACTTCTTCATATGATATGTTAAAAATTGAAGTAGAAACTAATATTTTTTTCTTAATCACTTATGGAGGAACTGGATGGTTGTGTCGGGTGGTGGTCTCGCACGCCATGTCAATGGCATCCTAGGTCTTCTGTGCAAGACCCACTTCCCTGGCCTGGTTGAGTACGCCAGGAAGAGGGAGCCGGCCTACACCTTTGATCACTACGCCGATGCCCCTGACGCAGAGGCTAAGAACAAGGCGGTGCGTGTGAAGTGGGACTTTTGGGTAAGTCTTCATCGCACCACATTGCTTAATACATCGCATTCATTAGACTTTTCTTGAAATAATGAATGGATACATCGTGTCTGTATGCAGCTTTATTACATCGTGTCTGTATGCAGCTTTATTACAGATGCGAGGAGGGATTTGAGGTCAGGGCGGAGGCAGTGCTTACCAAAGCCTGCAAAAAGCTCGTCATCGACATCCATTATGAGGCACGCGTCCAGGACATCGTCACTTACCATAGGTCGATCCTTGGAGAGGATGTTAAGAAGCCACAAGCAAGAAGCATGACGCTGACCCGGGACCAGTACATGCAGGTAGATAAAGAACATTAATATTGATTCTTTTTGAGATTAAGTAGTCTTAATTTGTTCCTCTTATATGTTAAATACTTGATGACGTGCAGATGTATCCCTGGTGGTACGCCGCGTATCCCGAGTGCTGGGAGGTAGTGGTGGACAGGTGGTGCGGCCCCGAGTGGGCCAAAGCGCACAACGCTGCCCGGGAGCGGTGATTGTTGATGCCAGGTGTACCGCACTATCAAGGCAGCCACAGCCTCGCTGCATACAGACAAGCATGGGTACTCGAATTCATTTCTCTAATTTAACGCTCAATTCTGCCTGATTTCTAATCATCTTGCTGTCTTTCTCGCAGTCGGCGTCACATGCGGGCCAGGAGTGCACCACGTTCATGGCATATGCTATGGCCCACAAGGGCAAGGTGACGTCCGATGTCTCCTACAACCCAGAGGACCCGCCCGAGGCGTACACCAACCCGACCGTCTACACCCGCATCAATGAGTACACGTCGACGGCAAGGTCTCTCCATGGAGACGACTACGACCCGAGCTCCCAGGACTTTGATCCAGAGGTCGTCATGAGGATTGGAGGTGGCAAGAAGCATGGGTGTTACTATCTTGTTGACGGCGTCATCGACGTGACCTCTACTCCCTCTCTCTCTCCCAAATCCGAGCACGGAGCACGGACGCAAGCATTCCCATACGCCCATGGCCGGACACTTCACAACAGCGGATTGTGGCACTCTAGGTGATTCCTGTTTTATCTGCCGTACATTGATCTTTATATACCTTAGCTTTGCATTATTCAAACATTATGGTGAAATGTTGCAGGCCCAAGTCCAGGCTTTGGAGGCCATGCGGGAGGCCGATTGGCAGAAGATGGAGGCTTTGGAGGCCCAGCGCATGGCAGAGCAGCAGAGGCAGCAGCAGCAGATGGTGGAGCTTCTTCGGTACATGCAAACTCTTGGGCAACATACGGGTGTAGCTCCGCTAGCTTCGCTATTCGTTCCACCGACACCTCCACCTCCCGAGCACGCTACTCCTGTAAGTATGAGTATGATCGTTTAAGTTTGTATGTTCATGCTTAGGGTCAAACCACAACACTACTTGTAGCCTAGTGGATTTCTTGTCTGACACATGCAATGTCTTTCCTATGTGCAGCCTCAATCGGCGGGTTCGAATAATCCACCTCAATGGCCCTCGAATGATCAAGGTGCTGGTACACCACAGTCTCAGTGGGGAGCTTGGGGATCCGGGTAGTTTCTTTGCATTTGTTGTTCACTGGGTGATGGACTTGTGGATTTGCTTGGATGGACTTGAGAACTTATGGTTATATATGTGATATATATTGTGATGCATGCGATATATGTGATGGATGTGAGATATATGTGATGTATGTTTGGATGGATGTGAGATATATTTGATATATTATGTTTGTCGTGATGGAACACAAAAATTCAACAAAAAAGGTCGGTTATGGTCACTTTGCCGAGTGCAACACTCGACAAAGGCACCCTTTGCCGAGTGCAATGGTCACTGCACTCGGTAAAGCTAGGAAACCGAAGCCATTTTCGACCAGTTTCCCAGCTTTGCCGAGTGCCGAGGGCATGGCACTCGGCAAAGAATTTCCAAAAAATTAAGGCTTTGCCGAGTGCCCCCTTCTCGGCACTCGGCAAAGAATTTCCAAAAAAAATTAAAGGCTTTGCCGAGTGCCCTATTCTTGCACTCGGCAAAGAATTTCCAAAACATTAAGGCTTTGCCGAGTGCCGAATAGGGGGCACTCAGCAAAGCATTTTCCCAAAAAATAAAGAATCTTTGCCGAGTGCCGGCCCAGGAGGCACTCGGCAAAGCAGCCGTCAGCTGCGCCGCGCCATCACGTTAACTTTTCTTTGCCGAGCGTTGTAGTGGCACTCGGCAAAGAGGCCTTTGCCGACAAAAATTTTGCCGTGTAGTCTTTACCGAGTGCAACACTCGGCAAAGCCTTTGCCAAGGGCAAAATGGTCTTTGCTGAGTACCGCAGCATATCCAGTAGTGATTCTTGAGTGCTAACCCAAACCGCCAAGTTAGTTTTGAGTGCTAGTCTAACCCGCCAAGGTAATTCTACGTTTCCTTGAGTGTTGTTACAAACTACCATGGTATTTCCTCATTGCCTTAGCTGCTATTCAAAACTGCCAAGGTAATTCATATTTTCTTGAGTGTTATTAGAAACCACCAAGGTAATTCATATTTTCTTGGGTGTAACTGGAAACCACCAAGGAAGTTCTAGTTTCCTTGGGTGCAAACCCTCAAGTAAATTGTAGTAGCTGCCAAGGAAAAATTTTAGTTTATAGTCGACTCTTAACCACCGATATATTGGACTCATTGCATTCTTGTTAGTTAGACATTGCATTTTATAGACACAAATAGGATCTCGATGTTGCCTAGAGGGGGGTGAATAGCCCTATTTAGAACAAACTCGAGCAGAAGTTAAATTCCACGTGCGGCACTGCCTCACTCCAACAGCGGCACTACCGCACCTGCATACAAGATCGAGTGCACAATTTAAAATCTACCTAAGGAAAAATAGATCGAGCAAATTACTGATGTTCCTGGGGTAGTGTGGAGCCTATTCCACCACTTGAATCATAGCAGAAGCTTAAGCACAAGTAGATCGGGACCAAACCCTAGAATCACCACAAATACAAGTGAAGCAATGCAAATCACAAGAACACAAGTGAGACACCAATTTATCCCATGGTTTAGCTCGCCACTAAGGCTTGCCTATGTCCTCGTTGTTGAGGTTGCCACAAAGGCTTTACGTCTCTTTCAACCCTTTCCTTGTTCTCAAGTCAAGAGAATGAACTCTTGAGATGAGGGATGATTTCACTAGCTGATTGCGGTGATTACAAATCTCCTGGGCTGCCACACAAGTTGGCAAGCTCACGGGTGATGCTCTAGCTGGCTAGGAGCAAGCTCCAAGAGTAACAAACATAATCCACCGTCTTGAACGCGAACCAAGTGCTCTAGGAGAAGAAGAACAGTTGGGGCTACTCTCAAATGTAGTTTGGAGGCTCAAACTCACTTGGATTTGCAAGGGAATCAAAGGGAGAAGCTTGAGGGGCTCCAATGGAGTGAGAGAAAGGGAGAGAGCTGTTGTCTGCGCACTGGAGAAGGGAATGGTTGAGCTGAACCCAGTGACCGTTAGAGGGAGAAGAGAAGGTATAAATATCCTCTTGGTCCCAATAGTCGGTTAAGTGCGGCAGTGCCGCACTTGACCCACGGCACTACCGCTCTCAAGGTGCGGTACTACCACACCTGCCAAGACAACAAAGGTCAAGATTTGAATAGCAGGCTATCTTGGCTAATGCTTTAAGGATATTTGGTGGGTAAGTGAGCACTTGGTTATACATCAATGCTTGTGCATTGTATCCCCCTTACGGCTTTTCCTAAACTCAAATTCAAAAACTTAAAGAATTTAAACCCCCTTTGAGTTGGTTGCCACTTTCTTTTGTAATTGAGGGTTCCACTATTGCATGTATGTTCTCAGTATCACTTCATAAAGCCTTTGCAATCTTTTTGTCTCATCTCCTCGAGAAACATACCTTGAGCATGTGACTTGAACCATTTCCATACATATGAGTTCACCTTGTGGATTCAAGTCACTTCTACTAATGAAATGATCCTCAACACAATATGACTCCTCATAGCTTGATTAGTTCCTCGACTCAATGCAAGTACTCTCTTCTTCACCTTAGCCATGGTACCTCGGTCCTCAAGCTGTCACTTGCCCTTCACCTTCGCTTAGTCCCTCGAAGCGTTTTCCCTACTATCTTCACCTTATCAAGCCATACTCAAGTCACATCATATTAAGCATCCATTGAAAAACATTTTCTTTAATATTGTGATCCTTGCTTGAATATCTTCTAGATATAAATGTTGAGATCAATCAAGCTTTAGTTGGATTCACATAGATTGAGATATATGTATCAACATCAATAAGGTCAAGCCAATTCACGATTCCTTATATCCTATTTATTTTGGCTTGTCATTCCTAGTACTCACTTCAATCTTTATCTTCATACTTCTAGCTTGATCAACTCATTGCAAAGTGATTTTCCAAATCTTTATCCATACAAGCAAACTAATGTAGAGACCGACTTATTTCCAATATGATTTGTGTCCTTTGTCATTTGACCTTTGCTTGGCATTCCCTCATTTATGCATTCTTGATTCATTCATCAATCTTGATAAAAGCTAGTTCACTATCAAACTCTTCTTGTTCATGAAAAGCAAACCATTATTGAAACCAATCCAAAATCATCAACTCAGGTCTCATTTGCCATTTGCCAAATATGCTTACTTTCACATGATACTATGATATCTCACAACATAGAAGTCATTTCATTGATTCCATTTGCATTGTTGTCTTTTGCTTGACCTAGATTGTTTCCATAATCTTCCAACATAACAATACTTAATTTTGGCCTTGATTTGAACATTATGTGGAATATCATCAAGTTTGCCTTCTTGTTGAACCTATATACATTTCTCATTTCACAATCCACAAGTGTATGCAATAAAGTCAATTTCCTATTCAACACTTAGCAAACTTGTTAGACATTTAATGGCGTTGTCATTCAATTCACCAAAATTCACTAAAGGGCTAGATGACCTTTCACAAATGCTCCATTGACATGTTTGTGAAATGAAATGCATTTTTTCTTAGTACATTAATCCAACAAAAGGTATAATTTTGTGTTGTTATGCATTAGAGAATGCATACTAACACTTAGCTTGAGATGCCTTGTTAGTAAAGCTAGCACGCAACATAGGCAAAGTTTATATCAAAGTTGTAGAGCCTGAGGAGAAATACAACTTAGTAGCTTTTTCATTTGAAATTATTTAAAGTCCACAAACTATATTTTATGTTCTCAGAGTTTTGAACTTCAAATTTATTGAATCTTTCAAATGAACTTAGATGGAGATTCAACCTAAACCAAAGTTGTAGTACTCGATGAAATATAAAACTTTTCAAGATCCACTAAAGTGAAAGCAAAAAGAAAGAAACATTCACGTAGTCACAAAAGACTTCTTGGTGTAGTGGTAAGTGAGTTCACGTAGAATACCTTGGGTGTCATTGGCACTCAAGAAACATACATCCTTGAGGGGTGTTACATTTCCTTGGGTGTCAGCGGCACTCAAGAAAACATATATCCTTGAGGGGTGTCACATTTCCTTGATGCTGTTCAAAGTTGACTCATCTTTGTTTCCTTGGCAGTTAAACCCCTAAGGAAATTAGTTGTGGCGGTTTTAACTTCTCTTGCTCTCTACCGTTGGCAGCCATCCTCGAGGCAGGGTTGGCACTCAAGAATAATTTCCTTGGCGATTTTGGTCCTTTCCTTGAGGATTTTTGGCCCCCAAGGATATTATGTTTTGTGGTAGTGGTCTACAAGATGGTACTTTTTGCACCTGATAATGGGCCATGTTACATGTAGCAAATCTAGAGGATAGCAGAAGGACATATATTTATATTGGTTTAAGTAGACGGTGTCATATATATTGCTTGTACATCATATGGTGATGAGAACTAGGGATTACTAGTTGCTAGATTGTTTAAGGATGGTGTTTAGAGATGTATCTAGGTGCTAATTAGGGGGATCCCTACCCACCTTATATAGCTCAGTGGGTAGGGTTACATGGAGATCATATCATATCATGATCAGTTTACCAATATGTTACCTATTTGGTTACTACAAGATCCGGCAAATTAGTTTACACATATGTTGATCTATGCCTTGTACATCAACTAGATGAGAGACCAGTTGTCTTGGTCCATCCATGTCTAGCGCTGGGGGTCAGTTTTGTCATCCAATGATACCCATGGGTCGTGTACTCGTCAAAGACAAACTCTAGGGCATGGTGTCACTGGATTGTCTGTGATAATATTTGGGGCAGTGACCAGCCACTAGGTGGGGTTTGGATCTAGCCTTAAAATTGTTTGTTTTGTGATGAAGAGGATGCGGTGGATCAAGAAGAATGGTGGAGTTTGTCTGAGAAAGTGATTGATTTGTATGCTTTACATTTGTTGGGGGGAAACTATGGATGTCTCGATCTATGATGTGGCCTAGTGTATTCACAGACAAAACCATTTGTGAAAGGTAAAGGTACCATATATTATTGTTTCCAAATTACATATAGTTTTATGAAATCATATGGACTATTTTTCATTAAAATTATCGATGATAAAAGCTTAAATCCATATATTATGTTCCAGATAGCGTTGTTCTCTATAGTATTGATTGCTTATGCGGTAAGCATCCACTAAATGATCGCTCTAGCATCTCCCGATAAGTTCTAGAACCACTTGGCTAATCAACCGCATCCGATGCAAATATGGGACCCACTATGCTAGAAAATGATGTTTCTGTTTGTTGTATTGGTATCATTGGGCATGTAGCATAATAGACCTAGTACACTTCTAATATTATCTAATCATATGCATTTCTTTGGAAATAGATCTTTTTTTGTAGTCAAATGTTGAATGAAGTTCGAATGAAGTAGACTTCTAGGTGTGTATAGCTAGCTCAAATAGTTAAACATACTGATTATAGTGCCTATGGGTTATTTTAGTGGGACCACCAATACTAACCGAACCTATTGATGGAGTAGATATAGACAAGGTTTGGCCGGTCTAGGAATTGCATCCACACATATGAAGACGTTCATGGTCATACTCTGATAGTAGCACAAAGGATCATTGTGGCAACATTGACCCAACAACTCTTGAACCTAAACACTGGCAATCAATAACATTTTGTGCAATGTCCTAAAAATGATGGCCATCTGGATATCATCATGTGAGGCGGTGAGGGCCATGCTTCCACACAATGATCACACATTGCAACATAGCAAACGAGCATAGGATGTAAACCTTTTAATATGACAACATGTAGACATGGTAAATTGATCATCCAAGTATGACACGGCTTTTCCAGGAGCCATTAGCTTTTGGGCTCAGTAAAGTCTCATGGATTCCATGTGTCAACATCCTCTACCTGCCATAGGGCGAAAGCAAGATCTTGTCCAACAAAAGAAGCCATCTGTTGATTTAGTTATTAGGCTACATGTACGAGACAACCATGGATACCTTTTATTTTCCTATGTTTGAATTCCATTTTCTTTGTAGTGATCATGATTCTCAAGACAAAGGCACAAGCAAGCAGGGCATATTTTCAACTTAAATATGTCATTATGGCATGGTTAATACTATATGTGCAATTATTGTTTGATGCTCGCAGAGCCATATAGTGTGACTTTTATAGGTGGAGATAAGCTTGGACTCTGAACCACCACTCAACCATTCATAACCAACAAGTTGTCGTTGAAGGGAAGTCTCTCAAAGGATAATTGTTGTGCATGTGCCTCCTACTAGGTGCGATAAGATAACATAAATAAGTGTGAATTCAATCAATCACATGTTGGAGATTCGAGTTGTCGATACTTTCTCTATGGATTTTGCATTTATGGGCAACTGGATTTCTACTTTTGTTAGGCTAGCAATAGGGCGACATTTTTTTCCCTTTTAGTCTCAAGAAAAGGAAGATTTTCTAGAATGTTTCCTTCTTCTACAATTGTTTGGTGTATGCTAGGTCTAGAGAAATCTTTGGTGCTTTGATCAAAACTTTTGGATATGATCACACATTATAGTTTGGTAGATGAACTTAAGGACATCCATGGAAAAATGTATCTAGTCGGTTAGCTACTAATTATCATGTGGCTTTAGAAGCCTATTTATAAGCTCAAGAAGGGTGTGATTGTGCTTGCAAAGGTAACTATGATTATGACTACTAATCACAGAAAACATTTTATTGACCATAAGTATAATACTAGATGTGGTTATTTGAGATCCACATCTCTGTATTTCTTGAGCCCAGGGCCTATAAATCCACTTGCTTTGCAAGCTATATCAAGTTTGATAACCGCAACAATGAATTCAAACACATGGAAGGCCAAATTAAACCAGCACAAGTGAATACAGAAAATCTCTCTAAGGCCAGGCTAACAGGAATGTTTCATGTCCCTATTTCTAAGACATGGTAGCCTTGGAACTAAGACTTGGGATATTCTCTCTCAATTCACAGTTTCTTTTATAGGGCATCATTTGATTCTTACATGGGTGTGTGATAAATTGTGCTAACGTGAATAATGTTGCCACTTGCAATACTAACCAAGCACTAGCATAAAGATGTGTCTACAAATTAAAACAGTTTAATTTACTTTGATATTCATCTGATACATATAAAAAATATATAATAGAGTAGAACGTGTAAAATAAGTTACATATAGCGCATCATAAATATGAGAAGCGCGGTGCACAATATGAACAGGAGCCACATGGAATTGGCCAAAACACATGGGAATGAAATCACAAGCACCGGTTTCATTCGAGTTTCATTCACTAAGAGAAAGTACCAACTAGGTTTTATGGGATAAAAATCATCTCCTACTTTTCTTGATTTGCGTATCACCACATCACTTTTACTGTTGTGGCACTATACTAAGCGAGAGTACGAAACTCTTAAACTCAATGAGACTGGCCTAAGCACTACAATGATCCGTAGGACAACCCTTTATTTTGATGCGCGACTAAACATGGCAACTCGAGCCAGACTAGGTTTTAGCGATCCAATTTCTCGGGTGGGGGCATGCACGTGAGCACCCATATGGGCATACGACGATGCCGCGGTGCCGTCTGACTGAGCCAGGCAGGCAACCATGTCTGACTCTCGGGGTTGCTATACTATAATCCTTGGCAGCCCAAGTGTCAATCATCAGATGGGCGAAAACGGCAAGGTGACGAGATTGCGGCCGTGCAGGGACAATTTCCATATGCAGCAGATCCGTCCTTTTTCAGGTCGGAGACCGTATTTCCCCGTCGTTCTACGCTGCCGAGCTCCACCAACTCCAAAGTTGCCAGCCGCAGGGTTCAAGCAAAGTTGCACGTTACTTTGCGAGAAACTGTCTCTTCCGGCTGCATTAACAGATGTTTTTTGAACCGATTGGCCAATCAGATGCTGAAAACAGTGCTGCAGCAAGTACTGGACAAGTACAGCGTCCGAAATAGAATACGTCGACTACACCTTTTTTCCTACCTGGGTCCTGGGAGGTGCTGCACGCCCATGTGGCCGAGATGGTGATAGAGCCATCGCCCATTGGTCGATTCATCAGTTAGGCAGGCTACAGGTGCGAAACACAACCGTGGGTACCTTTTGTTTTCCTATGTTTGAATTCCACATTTTCTTCTGGTCCTTGTTCTCGGAGAAATAAAGGTGCAGGGCTGCAGATAAGTAGTGGTTTGCAACTTAAATATGTTATCGTGTGACACGAGCACACGGCTAATGCAATAAGAGTATATCCCTATTGTTCGATACTCAGGCAATTAAGGTCTTGTTTAGTTTCAGTGTGTCACATCGGGTGTCACGTGTGGGTATCGTATGGGGTGTTCGGATACTAAGAACATCTCCAAGAGTTTTTTTTATATTTTGTTCCTCAAAATATGGTGTTTATCAACTCCTAAATTAGTATGGGAAGAAAAAAAAAGAAGTCATCTCAAGAGTTTCCTATATTTCTATCCAAAAAGTTTTTTTTCTCGGCATTTTTTCCTACAACCTGGTCTCATGTTTTGTATCAGGAACCCTGAGTTTGTTTCTGTACGTGTTTAAGCCCTTCCACCAGATCTTTCTCTCTTGCGCTTTTCTCACCTGAAACCCTGTCTTTCTTCCTTTTTACTAGATGGGACGGGAAACTCCGGATGCGCGCTCCTAGGCCGCAAGCATATATGCACGCTCGGGACAGATTTTTGCGAGGTTGGGAAAGATGGGGAGGGAGGATGCCAACCTATTGGAGAGGGTTTTTTCTCATTTTACCAAAAAATTTAAGGATAGGAAAGCCGGATAGCAAACTGTTGGAGATGCTCTAATAAAAAACAAATTATAGAATCCGTCAGTAAACCGCGAGACGAATTTATTAAGCCTAATTAATCCGTCATTTAGCACATGTGTTATTGTAGCACTTTATTATCAAATCATAGACTAATTAGGCTTAAAAGATTCGTCTCGCAAAGTAGTCGCAATCTGTACAATTAATTATTTTTTAGCCTATATTTAATACTCCATGCATATGTCCAACCATTCGATGGGATAGGGTGTAAACTTTTGGGTAGGAACTAAACAAGGCCTAAAGTAACTTCATCAGACAAATTAAACAGAGTCACGAAGTGTAAGTTTTACAGATGGCTTAGGCGTGGCTCTAAACAAGTGCTTGACCATACATAACCAACAAGATATCGTACGTCGAAGGGAAGTCTCTCATGAGGGATATCTCTATGTGATAATGGAAGATAGCATGGGCCTGTTCGGTACCCATTCTTTATAGCGGTAGCGGCAACTTTGAAGTGAGTGATATCTCTATGTCATAATGAAAGATACGTTCAGTACCCATTCTTTATAGTGGCAACAACAACTTTGGCTTTAGATCTGTCTCGCATAACTTTGTACAATCAGCAGCGGCGGCTGTGAAATAGTTGTACCTAACAGGTCCATAATTAAATAAGTGTAAAATTTTGTCAATCACATGTTACGGATTCGAGCTGTCGCTGTGGTTAGTAGCGCACCTAGGAAAACAGAGGAGCCTAGGCGATGCAACTCTCAACCCCTAGTACGCCACTCTCTAATAACCATGCATTCTCAGCAAATAGGCCATGTAGTGGGTCTTATAAGAGAATAAGAGAGAAGCCCGGCAAGGGCCTAGGGTCGCCGGGTCCAGGCTTCGCCTCTAGGTGTGGTTGAGACTTTAGCTAAAACAATATTTTTGCAATTTTAGTGATGTATAAAACTTTTAGGCCGAGGACCAGAAAATGGCGTCAAGCATATTTGTGTTGGGCTAGGTTTTGGATTTACATAGCTCGGGCTAGGAGCTCAAGCGAGCCCAAGTAGGGATAGTCCTCTCAATTTTTATTTGTTTTCTATATAAAAACTCAAAGTTTTAGTTACAAGTAACTAAGTAAGTGTACTCTGTTATCACACACTTATTGGTATTTCTTTCGACATAATCGGCAAAATCTTTGTTGAAATTGTAGTAAATGCATGGGATCTGTCTTCTTTTTGACTATTTGTTGGCGTACGAACATGAATGGTACTGTGTCATATGTGCTTAATTCATCTTTTTAGAACTGCACAAAATTTATAACTCAAACAGGATATGCCATATTGTTATTTTAGATCCCGTTTTTTTTTTCTTGTGCTCAGAATCTATACAACCACTTGCTCTGTAAGCAGCAACACGTCTGATGTCCCAGCAATGACCCGGAACCACATATGGCAAAATTAAACCAACTATAGGTGGATCTAGAAAATCAATAGACAACGGGGATATGTACACATGAGCCTTTTTCAGACTAAAAATATTTCAGATCTGATATCAAGAAAAATATGGCAATTTTTTTAGAATCATACAGTACAGGCACAAATCTCCATAAACACGCGCTTACACTTACCCTTAATAATGTTGCATGCAAATCCTATATCTTGAGATTGACGGGGTTATTGTAAGTATCTCGCTATTGATAGACAACGTCGGCTATCACTAAAAAATAGAATTATTAAATTATAGAATAATCAAATATAAGCCCTCATACAAGTCAACAACTTAAAATTGGGTAGACAGGTTCTAAGCAATTAATGTGATTATTTTTTAATTCAAATGCTTTTTTTGAAGAGTTAATTCAAATGCTTTAGAAGTATAAAGCATGGCAAGTGGAGCGATATTAGGGGTGTGTTCGTTAGGGATACATATTCTTCTGAAAATATTTCAAATCCAGACTCTTTCCATAAACGTTACTCCGTGAAAACTGTTTGTTAGCTAACTCGCTTCATTCTTGAAACTAGAACGAGTACTAGAATCAGGAGAAACCAGATTTTAGAAATTTGTCTAGACCAGTACAAAATGACGTTTGGCAACAATTTAATGATTATACTATTAAAATACTTTTGCTACCAAACCCACCATAGGTTAGGGATCCAATTTCTCGGGTGGAGTCCATGCATGTGAGCACTGAGCACCCATGCGGCGATGCCGCGGCGCTATCTGACTCAGCCGGGTAGACAGACTCCTAAAAATGGCTGAAGCTTGTGTATCTCCTTTGCCTGTTCCCATCTGTGTCTCCGTATACGTGGATGGCATCCGTGCGTTCCTCATCAAGGATGGGCCCTCTTACTTTCTCCGTCCGCACTCCGCAACGCACGCAGAAACGGAGCCGCCGTCAGCCCATCGGTCTCGCCTAATCACATGCTTCAACCGTTAACGACGGCGGCGACTAACCTCACCACGGCCGCGTGTCCCGAGCGTGCCGCCGCCTCCGACTGCGGCGAGGCGGCGCATGTCAGCGCGCGAGAAAAGGAACAGCCCCGCCATGGCCAGGTGGTAGCATGGCACCAACATCGGCTGCACCATGCATGTCTCGTGCAGGCCATGAGCGACGAGCATGGCCGCAAGCGCCATAGTGATGTCGGCTCGATGATATACCTGAGAGAGAAAAGGCAAAATCGAACTTCTCGCAGCCAAAATCGATTCTGGCTTGCGGACCTCGATTCGGGCCGCATGGCGCATGGGACATGGTGCGGTGGTGCCGTGCTACGACCTGGCCATGGCAAGGCCGTTCCGCTTCCGCCTCCGAGGGCTCCGCGGCCATGGAGGCGCGCTCCTACGACCAATGACGGGTCAACGCGCATCGCCGCAGTTCGAGACGGTGGCATGCTCGGGATCCCCATTGGTGGCTGCCACCACACACGTCAACGAGCGCGAGCTCCTGCTCGTCGCTGGCGTTGACCTGCTCCGAGCTCTCGAGTTGATCTGCGCACGTCGTGCGTCGCGGAGAGGCGAAAGCGGAGGGAGACGGGGTAGCGGACGGCTCCGTTTTCGCGGATGGAGAAAATTAGCGAGGGCCCATCTCTAGAGAGAACGAATGGATGGCCTCCACGTGTGCGGAGACACGAAAGGGGACACGCAAAACAGAGACACACAATCTTCAGCCGCACAAGTGTCAGTCATCAGATGGGCGAATACGGCAAGGTGACGAGGTTGCGACCGTGCACGGACATTTCCATATACGGCAGATCCGCATCCGCCCTTTCCACGTTGACAGCGTATTTTCCTTCGTCCTACGCCGCCGAAGTTGCCAGCCGCAGGGTTCAAGGAAAGTTGCACGTTACCTTGCGAGATACTGCCTCTTCCGGCTGTAGGTTAAAGATAGCGTACGTGTTTATAATTAACACAAACGTTATTTTGAACCGATTGGCCAATCAGATGCTGAAAACGTATATACTAGTGCTTAACAACAGAGCAAGTACAGCCTCCAAAATAGAATAGGTCGACTGCACCCTTTTCCTACCCGTGGCTTCCGGTGGCCGAGATGATAGGCGTGCGTGCGCTGCGCCACTTTTGAGACGGTGAGGGAGCTAGCGCCAGGTCGGCAGCGTAAGTACTTTCTCAGTTCCTTTGTAAGTGATGGTCAAACTATCTGAAAATTGACTAAGTTTATAAAAAAAATAACTATCTTCAAATAAGTTTATTATGAAAATAGATTCAACTATCTATCTTAAATATACTAATATGTACTTCTAAAAATAGATGAAACACTTGAAACATGCGTGTATAGTCATCGTAAGACACAACATATGCAACATCCAGATCTAACATACGTATGAAACAACTGAAACACTTGGAACATACGTTTGAAACATGCATGTTATGCAACATCCAGATATACTTCTGCAACATCATGATGAAACACTTGAAACATACCTTTAAAATAACTGAAACACTCGAAAACATATGCCTGCAACACATATTATCATTGCAACATATGCAACATTACAGATCGACTTTTGTAACATCCAAATGAAACGCTTGAAACATAAGTGAAACGCCTGAAACACTTGATACACGACGTTGCCGGCGGCCATGGCCTACTTGATGGGGAACTGGCGCGGCATCGGCCGGCGCTTGGCCGGCCGGTGCACGCTGCGGTGCAGGGCTGCGAGCTAAGCTCCACCTGCTCCCACGTCGTCGCCCGTCTGTCCGCCCGCGGCGCTAGCCCATTGCTCCATCGCTTCGACGCCCTGTTCACTGTGCCCGTCAAGCAAGGCTCCTCTTCCGATGCCAGCGACCCGCACGGGCTACACTACGCTGCCCAAGATGGACTAGAAGGCGTGCAAGATGTAGCGCCTGGTGGTTGCCATGACACACGTGCCACGAGCTCGACGCGCTTGCCGAGCTAGAGCAGCCCGCACCGGCTCCAGTGCCAGCGGTGCTGCATCAGGGAGCAGCCAGGCCGAGTGCGCGCGTCACGTGGCTAGGCAAACAGTGGAGCGCCTCCGCGTGTCCGTCATGTTCATGAGAAGGAGCCACATCGCTAATAAAAGAACGATACAAACGAACTGAAGTTGGGAGCAGGCTAGTGGGTTGGTCAACAGGCCTAGCTAGGAGCGTCCGGGGGCGTGGACGCGGGACGAACGCCCTCGAAGGAGTATTAGCGTTTAAAAATAGATTATGAGAGCCATAAAATAGTCATAGATAATAATTTGTTATCACCGTTAGAAGCAAAAACATCAATAGTCTCATGCAGAGATGGTTCTAGCATTGGGGCACACTGATCCCATGGAGCCACCCTAGATCCCCTCTAAAATTTTTTGTTATGGCTGCTTTGAGGAGGAGGAACTGGAGGTTGAAGATAAACTTTCAACCCTCCTAAACTTTCATCTTAGATCCGTCCTAGGTCTCATGTTAGTTAAAATGGGTTAGGACTATTTGCCGCATACCAAGAGGGTTTGTCTTCTTCGGCTATTTGTCGAAGTGTCAACATGAATGATATGGTGTCATGTATGCTTAATTCATCTTTTTAGAACTGCACAAACTATTTGCAACTCAAAAAATAGATCCCTCTGTTATCTGAGAACCGCATCTATGCCTTTTTTTCTTGAGCTCAGATCCTATACAGCCACTTGCTCTACAAGCTGCAACAAGTCTGATGTCCCCAACAATCACCCCGAACCACAGATGCCCAAATTAAACCAACTACTATCGATGGATATGGAAAATCTATTGACAGCGGGGATCTATATGTATGAGCCTTCTGTCAGACTAAAAAAAATATTTTAGAGCTGATATATATTAAGAAAAACATGACACTTTGACAAACAAGGAAAAGTAAAAATGATTCATTTTTAAAATTTCTTTGTTAATCATAGAGTATAGACATAAACGTCCACAAATTAGTCATCCCTAAGAATGCTCGCATATAATCCTACTTCTATGAGCATATTCGAAGAGTGATAGACATATCTTGATATTGACAAAGTCATTGTAAGTGTCTCACTATTGACAGACATATCAAATAAGATAATATCATTAAATTATAGAATAAATCAAATGTAAGTACTTGTCCCAAGTCAAGAACCTAAAATTAGGTAGACATGTTCTAAGGACATGTTTGGATTACAACCGAATTATTAATATGCCCCCTGTTCGGCTGAGCTTATCAGCACGGCTTATCAGCCGTGGAACAGTGTTTTTCTCTCACAGCAAAACAGCCACAGCCGGCTTATAAGCCAAAAAAACAGCCTGCCGAACAGGGCCATGGTTATGTATAAGATTATTAAAATCAGGTTTATGGGTTTCAATAATTACTGTGTTTAGATCCCTAGATTATTTTTATTAAAGTAAGAAAGATCTATAATCACCAAAAAGCAGGTCTCACTTAGATTATACGATTACTGTAATCTAGATGTTAATTATAATAGCGGTAATGCTTAGTTGAGGACATCTGTCCGTCCGGATGGACCAACCCGCGTGGCATCTTCACCAAGAAAAAAAGAGGGGCACATGTTGCAATCATAGGGCCTGCACCCATCCACGCATGGGAGCACATGCGACCACTCGCTCGGCTCGGGGAGCATGTGGCGCGTGGGGCCGTGCATGCGACCAGAGAGAGAGAATGACCAGCGCTGGGAATTCGTGAGGGGACCGCGGGCCCACATCATGCACCATTTTCTCCTGTGACTAGTGATCGTGTGCATTGAACTCCGCGCTGGAGTATGCTTTTCGGGTGTATGTTTTGTATGTTTCATCCGGATGTTGCATGTGTTTTATTTGGATGTTGCATATGTTGCAATGGCTATACACGTATGTTGTATGTGTATTTTCCAAATGTTTCAGCTGTTTCATCTAAATGCTGCATGTTTTCATCTGGATGTTGCACATGTTGCAGTGGATATATGTGTATATTGCAAGTGTATCCAAATGTTTCACATGTTTCATACATATGTTGCAAGTGTTTTATATGAATGTTGTATATGTTACGGTGTATGTTGCAAGCGCATATTTTAATTTGTTTCACCTTATTTTAGTATGTTGCAGCAAGTGCTACTCTCCACGCGCTCTAACTCACTGGCATGCACGCGCCGCAGGATGTGCATGTAGCGGGCGGTCAGTGCCTAAACTGCTAAGCACTCCCTAGTCAAAGTGCATGCGCGCATGCAAAGCACCAGAGCGGGCCAGCACCCAACGACGCAGAACCAGACGACTTGCACCACCAAGCATGGCCCTCACAGTGCAGCATGCAGCCATTCACATGCTCTCTCGTGCAGACACAGCAAGAGGAGGCGCTTGTTCCCAAAAAAAAGAAGAGGAGGCGCATCAGGCACAGCAGCATGACCCTTATAATAATACAGCCTATTTTTGGATCATAATTAGATTATTTTAATGGATTGTTATAATCATAATGAATCTAAACATGGTCTAAAGGCAGCTCTAACGATGAGTTATATATGAGCTAGCATGAAGCATATTATTATTTTATATTTTAATAAAAGTGAGAGAAAAACTATTTATATATCAAAAGCTAGTCTCCTACACATATTTCATGGCTATGTGAGAGTGTTACATGGTACTATTTATACTATGAGCTACGTGGTAAAGTTAGCGTCATTAGAGAAGTGTCTTAGAAACTTGTAATTAGCTTATATACCGGATGCCCTAAGTACTCGATGCGATTCTTTTTTTTATTCGAATGCTTTATTAGTAGTAAAGCATGGCGGATGGAGCGAGACCAGGTTTACATGGATCCAATTTCTCGGGCGTAGCCCATGCATGTGAGCACCCATGCGGCGATGCCGCGGTGCTGTCTGACTCAGCCAGGTAGACAGACTCCTAAAAATAGGAGTCCTTTGAGTGCGGTTACCGTCGTCATCAGAGCATGATCAATAATAGAGTCAAGTGCTTGATTATAAGTTAAGTTATAAGAACCAAGCTATATAATAATTGTCTCTTATTTGGTTGTAGAAAAGTTTTTATTATTATGTGGTATTATGTTTTACTTTCTCTTTCTTATTTCTCCTCACGTATATTTTTGTTTAGGCTCACATATGTCTATGGTTCCGTGCCCAGCTTGTTGCTTGCATGAGAGCCGAGCTCTCTTCTCTTTTCTCTTCTTTCTCCTCTATATCAATAAAAATACTGACTAGCATAGCTATAAGCCCATTATTATACCACCTCTTAGGAATACGTCACTCTCGGTCTTGATATATATACTTTAATAATCTCTATAGCAGCACAAGTGTCAATCATCAGATGGCGAATACGGCAAGGTGACAATGTTGCGGCCGTGCAGGGACATTTCCATATTACGGCAGATCCGCGATCCGCCCTTTCCAGGTTGACACCTTTTTTCCCCTTCGTCCTACGCCGCCGAGTCCGAGCTCCAAAGCAAAGTTGCTAGCCGCAGGGTTCAAGGAAAGTTGCACGTTACTACTCCGTCCCAAAAAGAGTGATGTTTTTGACTTTTAGACATCGTGTTTGACCATTCGTTTTATTCAAAAATTTTATGCAAATTATAAAATAAATAAATCATTATTAAAGTATATCTAATGATAAAATAAGTCATAACAAAATAAATAATATTTATAAAAAAAATTTGAATAAAATGGATGGTCAAATAAGATGTCTGAAATTCTAAAACGACACTCTCTCTTTTTTTTTTTTTATGGAGGGAGTACCTTGCGAGAAACTGTCTCTTCCAGCTACAAGTTAAAGGTGCTGAATCAGGTGCTGATAACAGTGCTGAACAACAGAACAAGTACAGCCTCCAAAATAGAATACTAGTACGTCGACTGCATCATTTTCCTACCTGGGACTCTGGGGGTCCTGCACGTCCACGTGGATGTTGGATTCAAATATATTGAGATATATGTATCAATATTAATAAGGTCAAGCCAATTCATGATTCCTTATGTTCTATTTATTTTGGCTTATCATTCCTAATACTCACTTCAATCTTTATCTTCATACTTCTAGCTTGATCAACTTAATGCAAAGTGATTTTCTAAATCTTTATCCATACAAGCAAATCAATGTAGAGACCGACTTGTTTCCAATATGATTTGTGTCCTTTGTCATTTGACATTTGCTTGGCATTCCCTCACTTATGCATTCTTGATTCATTCATCAACCTTGATTAAAGCTAGTTCACTATCAAACTCTTCTTGTTCATGAAAAGCAAACCATTATTGAGACCAATCCAAAAATCACCAACTCATGTCTCATTTGCCATTTACCAAATATGCTTGATTTCATATGATGCTATGATATCCCATAACATAGAAGCCATTTCATTGATTCCATTTGCATTGTTGTCTTTTTCTTGAACTAGATTATTTCCATAATTTTCCAACACAACAATACACAATTCTGGCCATGATTTGAACATTATGTGGAGTATCATCAAGTTTGCCTTCTTGTTGAACCTATATACATTTTTCATTCCACAATCTACAAGTGTATGTAATAAAGTCAATTTCCTGTTCAACACTTAGTAAACTTATTAGACCTTTAATGGTGTTGTCATTCAATTTACCAAAACCCACTAAAGGGCTAGATGCACTTTCACAAATGCTCCATTGACATGTCTGTGAAATGAAATACATTTTTTTCTTAGTACACTAATCCAACAAAAGGTATAATTTTGTGTTGTTATGCATTAGAGAATGCATAATAACACTTAGCTTGAGATGCCTAGTTAGTAAAGCTAGCATGCAACATAGGCAAAGTTTATATCAAAGTTATAGAGCCTGAGAAGATATACAACTTAGTAGCTTTTTCATTTGAAATTATTTAAAGTCCACAAACTATATTTTATGTTCTTATTGTTTTGAACTTCAAATTTTTTGAATCTTTCAAATGAACTTAGATGGAGATTCAACCTATACCAAAGTTGTACTACTCAACAAGATATAAAAAGTTTTCAATTCAAACTTTTTTCATATGAAGCTGTTTATGGCCTCTAACATTCATTACAAGATCCACTAAAGTGAAAACAAAAAGAAAGAAACATTCACTTAGTCACAAAAGACTTCATGGTGTAGTGATAAGTGAGTTCACGCGAAATACCTTGGGTGTCCTTGGCACTCAAGAAGCATACATCCCTGAGGGGTGTTACATTTCCTTGGGTGTCAGTGGCACTCAAGAAACATATATCCTTGAGGGGTGTCACATTTCCTTGATATTGTTCAAAAGTTGACCTCATCTTTGTTTCCTTGGCGGTTAAACCCCCAAGGAAATCATTTGTGGTGATTTGAACTTCTCTTGCTCTCTACCGTTGGCAGCCATCCTTGAGGCAGGGTTGGCACTCAAGAATATTTCCTTGGCGGTTTTGGTCCTTTCCTTGAGGATTTTGAGCCCTCAGGGATATTATGTTTTGTGGTATTGGTCTAGAAGACGGTACTTTTTGCAGCTAATAGTGGGACATGTTACATGTAGCAAATCTAGAGGATAGCAGAAGGACATATATTTATATTGGTTTAAGTAGACGGTGTCATATATATTGCTTGTACATCATATGGTGATGAGAACTAGGGGTTACTAGTTCCTAGATTGTTTAAGGACGATGTTTAGAGATGTATCTAGGTGCTAATTAGGGGGATCCCTACCCATCTTATATAGCTCAGCGGGTAGGGTTACAGGGAGATAATATCTTATCATGATCAGTTTACCAATATGTTACCTATTTGGTTACTACAAGATCCGACAAATTAGTTTACACATATGTTGATCTATGCCTTGTACATCAACTAGATGAGAGACCAATTGTCTAGGTCCATCCATGTCCAGCGCTGGGGGTCAGTTTTGTCATCTAATAATACCCATGGGCCGTGTGCTCGTCAAAGACAAACTCTAGGGCATGGTGTTAGTGGATTGTGTGTGATAATATTTGGGGCAAAGTGACCAGCTGCTAGGTGGGGTTTGGATCTAGCCTTAAAATTGTTTGTTTTGTGATGAAGAGGATGTGGTGGATTAAGAAGAATGGTGGAGTTTGTCTGAGAAAGCGCTTGATTTGTATGCTTTGCATTGGTTGGGGGAAACTATGGATGTCTCGATCTATGACGTGGCCTAGTTTATTCACAGACAAAATCATTTGTGAAAGGTAGAGGTACCATATATTATTGTTTCTAAATTACATATAGTTTTATGAAATCATATGGACTATTTTTACATTAAAATTATCGATGATAAAAGCATAAATTAATATATTACCTTCCAGATCTCTATAGCATTGATTGCTTATGCGGTAAGCATCTACTAAATGATCGCTCTAACAACTCCCGATAAGTTCTGGAACCACTTGGCTAATCAACTGCATCCGATGCAAATATGGGACCCACTATGCTAGAAAATAATGTTTCTGTTTGTTGTATTGGTATCATTGGGCATGTAGCATAATAGAACTAGTACACTTCTAGTATTATCTAATCATATGCATTTCTTTGGAAATAGATCCTTTTTGTATTCAAATGTTGAATGAAGTTCGAATAAAGTAGACTTCTAGGTGTGTATAGCTAGCTCAAATAGTTAAACATACTGATTATAGTGCCTATGGGTTATTTTAGTAGGACCACCAATACTAACCAAACCTATTGATGGAGTAGATATAGACAAGGTTTGGCTGTTCTAGGAATTGCATCCACACATATGAAGACGTTCGTGGTCATACTCTGATAGTAGCACAAAGGATCATTGTGGCAACATTGACCCAACAACTCTTGAACCTAAACACTAGCAATCAGTAACATTTTGTGCAACGTCCTAAAAATGATGGCCATCTGGATATCATCATGTGAGGCGGTGAGGGCCATGCTTCCACACAATGATCACACGTTGCAGCATAGCAAACGAGCATAGGATGTAGGCTTTTCAATATGACAACAGGTAGACATGGTAGATTGATCATCCAAGTACGACACGGCTTTTCCAGGAGCCATTAGATTTTGGGCTTGGTAAAGTCTCATGGATTCCATGTGTCAACATCCTCTACCTGCCATAGGACAAAAGCAAGATCTTGTCCAACAAAAGAAGCCATCTGTTGATTTAGTTATTAGGCTACATGTACGAGACACAACCATGGATACCTTTTATTTTCCTATGTTTGAATTCCATTTTTCTTTGTGGTGGTCATGATTCTCGAGACAAAGGCTCAAGCAAGCAAGGCATATTTTCAACTTAAATATGTCATCATGGCATGGTTAATACTATATGTGCAGCTATTGTTTGATGCTCGTAGAGCCATATAGTGTGACTTTTATAGGTGGAGACAAGCTTGGACTCTGAACCACCACTCAACCATTCAGAACCAACAAGTTGTCATTGAAGGGAAGTCACTCAAAGGATAATTGTTGTGCATGTGCCTCCTACTAGGTGCAATAAGATAACATAAATAAGTGTGAATTCAATCAATCACATGTTGGAGATTCGAGTTGTCGATTACTTTCTCTATGGATTTTACATTTATGGGCAGCGGATTTCTACTTTTGTTAGCCTAGCAATAGGACCACATTTTTTCCCTTTTAGTCTCAAGAAAAGGAAGATTTTCTAGAATGTTTCCTTCTTCTACAATTGTTTGGTGTATGCTAGGTCTAGAGAAATCTTTGGAGCTTTGATCAAAACCTTTGGATATGATCACACATTATAGTTTGGTAGATGACCTTAAGGACATCCATGGAAAAATGTATCTAGTCGGTTAGCTACTAATTATCATGTGGCTTTAGAAGCCTATTTACAAGCTCAAGAAGGGTGTGATTGTGCTTGCAAAGGTAACTATGACTATGACTACTAATCACATAAAACATTTTATTGACCATAAGTATAATACTAGATGTGGTTATTTGAGATCCACATCTCTGTATTTCTTGAGCCCAGGGCCTATAAATCCACTTGCTTTGCAACCTATATCAAGTTCGATAACGGCAACAATGAATTCGAACACATGGAAGGCCAAATTAAACCAGCACAAGTGAATACAGAAAATCTCTCTAAGGCCAGGCTAACAGGAATGTTTCATGTCCCTATTTCTAAGATGTGGTAGCCTTGGAACTAAGACTTGAGATATTCTCTCTCAATTCACATTTTCTTTTATAGAGCATCATTTGATTCTTACATGCGTGTGTGATAAACCGTGCTAACGTGAATAATGTTGCCACTTGCAATACTAACCAACCACTAGCATAAAGATGAGTCTACAAATTATAACAGTCTAATTTACTTCGATATTGATCTGATACATATAAAATATATATAATAGAGTAGAACGTGTAAATAAATTACATATAACGCATCATAAATATGCGAAGCACGGTGCATAGTATGAACAGGAGCCACATGAAATTGGCCAAAACACATGGGAATGAAACCATAAGCTCCGGTTTCATTCGAGTTTCATTCACTAAGAAAGTACCAACTAGGTTTTATGGGATAAAAATCATCTCCTACTTTTCTTGATTTGCGTATCACCACATCACTTTTACTGTTTTTTTTGTGGGTAAAGAGAGCTTTATTTATTAACTAGGCAAAAATGTTACAATCGTCATTTAAGAGGTCAGTAACACACGCAGGTGCCTGCCTCAGCCAAGTTGCAGTATGAACATTTCTCCTAGCTAAATGACCTAGCTCGTGAGAGCCACCTTATTGCATTCTCTCTTTACCTTATGGAATTTCCATTCCACCAGCGTCTGCAAATACTCTTTGGCCTCTAAGATGATAAACCGAAGCTCTGATCGGTCCATACCATCGGACTCCATGGCAGTGATGATTCTGGCACTATCCGACTCCACTACAATCGGCCCGGACACCACTGAGAAGCCAATCTGAGCCCAAGTACACATGCTTGGGCTTCCGCTTCATATGCAGATGCACACCGGAATAAGACTTGCCAAGCTGTCAGCACAACCTCGCCTCTGCTGTCTCGGATCACCGCTCTGACCCCCGCCTCCCTAGTCTGTGCCACGAACGAACCATCTGTATTGAGCTTGAGCCAGCCCTCAGGCGGGGGCTTCCATCTCTCCGTCTTTGTAGAAGCTAGCTCGGGTGCATGGGACGGCGAGGTCCAACACAGGCCTTTACCATTCGAATCCACCGATGAGCCTGGCTGTTGGATTTGCAGCAAAGCATTGCGATAGTTTAACAGAAAATGGACAGATTCAAGGATGCTGGAAGAACCTGAGTTGTGCGTGATGAAATTATGGCTCGTCCATGCCCTCCACAGGATAAGCATGGTTAAATCTCCCTGCTCCTTCGTGCACTTGTCCAGAAGTAACAGTAGCCAATCTGGACCCGTTCTTGCGAACAACGTCTCATTCGGGAGCGGCCAATGTTCCCTCATCGCCAATCTCAGATTCTGTGCTTGAACACACTCAACAGCGGCATGGTAGCTGTCCTCAATCGCATCGCCGCACAGCGGGCAGCACCCATTCAGTTCCATCTTCCGAATATGCTTGTTCTTCTTTGTTGGCAGTACGTCGCGTGCTAATTTCCAGCAAAAAATACGAACCTTTGGAGGTACGTTTGCTTTCCAAATATTCTTCCACAGCAGACGGTCACCATCTGGTCTGGAGCTTGATGCAGTTGCCTCGACTACGTTCTGCAAGTTTAGACCCAGACGATAAGCACTTCGCACCGAGAAAATACTGGATTTTTCTGGATGCCACGCTAATACATCCTCAGTTCTCCTTTCTGGCAGTTTAATCTTCGCAATGGCGTCTGCATCCGCAGGATTGAAAATGGTTGCTATCCTATTATAATCCCAATCGCATCCCTCTGAATCCAGCAAGTCCGACACCCAGTGGAGGCGACAACGACCTCTCCGAGATGTCGTTTTGCAGGAAGACTCTCTAGGAATCCACGGATCACGCCAAATCCGAACACTGGAACCATTTCCGATTCGCCAAATTAGTCCTTCCTTCAATAAATCTAGTCCATATATAATGGCCTGCCAAGATTGCGAAGCATTTGCCTGAGGTACTGCATCCACCACCAAGCTTCTGGGGAAGTACTTGGCCTTCAGCAGCCTTGCGCACAGGCTGTCTGGCTGGTCCAACAACCTCCACGCCTGGCGAGCAAGCAGCGCCTGGTTGAAAATACGCAAGTCTCTGTCGTCAGGTCTTTCCATGCCACCCATGCAGTCTTCCTGCTACCCTTTTCAGCGCCCCACCAAAAGTCCCTAATAACTGAAGTGAGGCTGTCACACAAGAGCAGGGGAATTTTGAACACACTCATAATATAGGTCGGCAAAGCCTGTGCAACAGATTTAATTAATACTTCCTTGGCGGCAGCAGACATGTTCTTTTCAGTAAAGTCATTCAACCTCTTGCACATCCGCTCTTTCAGAGGTTGAAACCGGACCCCCTTCAGACGTCCTGATGGTGTGGGCAAGCCTAAATATTTGCCATCAAATGGTGCATTCGCCACTCCTAGGATTGTTGTCACCTGTTGCTGTTCGTCTGACAACTCCTCATCTTTGAACAGTATGGAGCACTTGGCACCATTTATCAGTTGGCCCGTACCCCTTTCAAAGTTCTCAATGACATCCTTAACTTGAAGGGCTTGCTCCGAGTTTGCCTTGAAAAATAGTAGTGTGTCATCTGCAAACAGGAGATGAGAAATCCCCGGCGCGCCCCGGCAGACCCTCAATTCTTGAAGCAAGTTTAAGGTGACTTTCCTGTTTATCAACTTCGACAAGCCATCAGCGACAAAAAGAAATAGGTAGGGCGAAAGCGGATCACCTTGGCGAAGACCGCGGGACGGGGTGAATGGTTTAGAAGATACACCATTGAAGCGGATCTGGTAGTGCACCGAGGTCACACATGACATGACCCAGTTCACCCACGAACTCTGAAAGCCCAGGTTCAACAACATAGCATTGAGAAAACCCCAGTCCACACGATCATAAGCCTTGGACAAATCCAGCTTGTATGCACAAAACTGACTTCTAGCATCATTGTTCGTCCGAATGGCATAAAGGCATTTGAAGGCTATAAGAGCATTGTCGGTGATCATACGCCCAAGGATGAACGCACTCTGGTTGGGCGAAATAATATCTTGGAGCAGAGGTCTGAGTCGGTTGACAATGCACTTGGAGACAATTTTATAGATGACATTGCACTGACTGATCGGCCTGAAATCCTTCATTGTCTCCGGATCTGAAGTCTTTGGGATCAAGACAATACATGTGTCATTAACCCCCTTTGGCATATTACCGTTCTCGAAGAATTCCTGGACAGCCGGTACTATATCCTCCTTGAGCAACAACCAATTCCTCTGGAAAAATCGCCCCGGATATCCGTCAGGCCCAGGCGCCTTCAACGGTCCAATTTGGAAGAGGGCATTGCTAATCTCCTCCTCAGTGTACGGCTTGTTCAAGCTCACATTCTCCTCCGGCGTGATACAGTCATCAAAGAGTTCCACTATATTAACTGGCTGCACATTATCATCACAGGTAAATAAGTCCACAAAGTAATCATGGGCCAAACCTCTCATTTATTGGTCATCTGAGGTCCAGCTTCCATCGGCTTTCTTCAATTTCTTAATTCTATTCTTTTTTGCTCGCCAGATTGCCTTGTGATGGAACAACTTTGTATTTCTATCACCTTCTTTGAGCCAAGTTATGCGCGATCTTTGCAGCCACATCATTTCCTCTCTATAGAGGACCTCGTCCAGCTCGCGCTTCACTGTCAAAATTTGATCCCAGTTCTCAACCGGACCACTCCCCTCCAGCGTCGCCAGTTTTTGGCACAATTCCTCCAATTGTTTGCGGACGTGACCAAATTTGTTCCGGCTCCAGCAGCTCAATGCCGCAGTCATTTGCTGCAATGATTCTGCAACCCGGCCCAGATCACTACCGGCATTTCTTCTCAACCAGGCCTGCTCAATTTCTAGCTGTAGTCCTTCCTCCCTCTCCCACATAATTTCATACCGGAATATCTTCGGTTGCCGGGCAGCAGGACCATCACGAGCACACTGCAGTAGCAGCGCCTTATGGTCCGACCGCGGGGAGTCAAGATGAGTCACAGAGGCATCCAGAAATAGTAGACTCCAATCAGAGTTAGCTACACTCCGATCTAATCTTACACGGACATTGCGTTGGCCCCCCTGGTTGTTGTTATACGTCCAAGGGAGACCACGGAATCCGAGGTCATGAAGATCACAATGGCTGAGTACCTCACAAAAGTCCATCATCTGTCTTTCCGGCCTTGGGGTCGCCGAGAAGTGCTCATGCTGCCAGAGGGCTTCATTAAAGTCCCCCATCAAAAGCCAGGGGCCATCCCACACCCCGCACAACCTGCGCAATAAATCCCACATGTATTTTCTATTTTCAACCCGTGGCTCGCCATAAACAAAGGTGGCCCTCCAAGGGGAGCCGCCTGAGTTTTCATTAACCAAGACATCAATAGCACGCTCTCCTTGATATAGGAGAGTTAACATTTATTGACTCATCCCAAAATAAAGCAAGACCTCCACTAAGACCTACACTACTTATTGCAAGACTATGACGCAAACCCAACCGCCAAGACAAATTCCTAGCACGAGACGCACGTATTCTAGTTTCTGACAAAAAGACTAACTTGGGTGAGTACGACTGGACAAAGCCGCACAATTCTTGAACTGTCCGTGGGTTCCCCAACCCACGGCAGTTCCATGCCAAAGCATTCATTTCTCCTGACGGGGCTCGCCATGAGCTCCCGTCAGGTTTGGTGTCACTGTAGCTGAGATCTTACTCTTCTTCGCTGGGGACTCCGCAGTCTTTGCATTATCGACTGACTGCTCCTTCCCCGTACCACACTCCTGCATATATTTGAACGTCTCCATCACAATGTCGGCATCAACCAGCTTCTTGCTCATACGAGCCTTGTCAATGTCTTTGTTCGCCACCATTGAGCCCTTAATAAAGCCTAACTTGCCGCTCTGAACCCCTTGCTTCGCCGCCCGCGAGGCAGCAAACCTTTCTTGCATGCTCGGTTTGTCTAGCCCCGCCCCGCTGCCTGCGTGCAGCGAGAAGGACTGGGTGTCGCTGCTGGAGGCCACAAATGAATCAAGGCCTGACACCTTCTCCTTTACAGAGTCAGAGCCAGGTGCAACCGGAGGGAAAGCGTTGAGGTCAAGATTCCCTCCGTCCACCATCATGCTCTCCACCCCCTTCGCTAAGTCATTGGCCACCTTCTGACTCACGTTCCCTATAGGAAAAGCAGCAGCAATCTCATCATCATCACCCACCGGATCTGCATGGAAAGAAGAGGGCGCAGCCCTCTTGGTTCTGTTTCCTTCATGGGAGGCCCCAGACGAACTGTGCATGGATGCCACACGTTCCCTCTGAGAGCCACTAAAATTCAACCCCCTCTTTGCATGAGTGGACATTGCTTGAATGACAACTGGCTTCCCGTACTGCCTCCTGAGCGGCGAGGCACGCAGCTCCGTGCCAAATTTAGCACCCTCCTCCAGCTCTTCCGGGCACTCACGAACTGCGTGGCCAACACGGCCGCAGTTAAAGCAGAAAAAAGGAATGCCCTCGTACTTAACCAAAAATTCTAGCATTCCACAACCCTTAACCTTAATCTTCACACTTCTTTTAAGCGGGTCGGCGAGAGGATGACTGATTCTCACCCGCTTAAAGTCATGAAACACATCGCCAACCTCCAGAACTTTGCCCAGCTTGCCTCCCAAAACTCGAACAAAGGACGGTGTCAACATTCCGACTGGAATGTCGAAGATGCGCACCCACACTGGCAGTTCTGCAATTAGCACATTTGAAAGCTTTGAGAAGCCATCATATTTAACAAAGATGAGAGCGTCTCCCTTATGCTTCCACGGACCCCCACTAAGCACAAAATTTAGCGTTCGTTCCGAATCAAACTCCACCAGAAAGCGATTGTCACCAAGCGATCTTGCCTTCACCATCTCCGACACACCCCACACCACACTCAACTCGGTAAACATCCCTTTCATGTTGAAAGGTTGGCTGGAGTAGAACAGCGCCACCGCCATCCACCTGTTCTGGATCTCAGTAGCCACCTCTTCTTCATCAAACACAAACTCATCACCGCTATCTACTTCCTCCTCCATTAGACCACCACCATGTACAACCATGCCCCTTTCTGGATTTAGGTCAATCTCATCAGCATCCGCCTTGTCCAAAATCCCAGCGCCCTCCAGCAGTGCCTCCGTCGGCGCCAGGGATTTCGCCTTGTCCACGTCCCCCGCACCCTCCGGGATCACCTCGGTCTGCACCAAGGCCATCGCCACCTCCTGGATCTTCCCTACCTCAAGATCCATCGTGTTCTTCTCCGACGTACCTGCAGTCACCTTCTCCGCCATCGCACACTTCCCTGCCCTAGCAATCGTGAACCTTGGCTCGGATGGGAAACCTCCTCACCGGAGATCCCTTTTCACCCCCACCTTGGTTACCGATCGCAGAACGAGCAGGAGAAAGACGGCGGCGGCGTAGAAAGGATTGCGAAACCCTACCTCTTTGATGCTTAATAAGGTCTGGCCTTGTGGACCCACCTTATGATCCGATCTGACGATGCCAAAGCACCCCAGATTGCTTTCAGAGAAAACGGCAAGCCGAAGTAGAAACGCCGCTCCACTCCCAACCAGCCCTAATCGGGGGATTGTAGTGGTGATCGAACTCAGCAGCAGGACAAAAGCACGGTGAGGATGGCCGGAGAGCCCGTCCAGGGATCACCCCAGTGACGGCGGCCTAAACCCTAGCCGAGGTTGTGCGGTCGCCGCCCAATCGCCCGTCAATCGCCTCCGTCATTTCCGGAGTTGATTGAAACACTTGGATGGCACATGCAGAGTTTTACATCACTTTTACTGTTGTGGCACTATACTAAGCGAGAGTACGAAACTCTTAAACTCAATGAGACTGGCCTAAGCACTGCAAGGATCTGTAGGACAGCCCTTTATTTTGATGCGCTACTAAACATGGCAGCTCGAGCCAGACTAGGTTTTTAGCGATCCAATTTCTCGGGTGGGGGCATGCTGCATGCACGTGAGCACCCATATGGGCATACGGCGATGCCGCGGTGCCGTCTGACTCAGCCAGGCAGGCAACCATGTCTGACTCTCGGGGTTGCTATACTATAATCCTTGGCAGCCCAAGTGTCAATCATCAGATGTGCGAAAACGGCAAGGTGACGAGATTGCGGCCGTGCAGGGACAATTTCCATATGCAGCAGATCCGTCCTTTTTCAGGTCGGAGACCGTATTTCCCCGTCGTTCTACGCTGCCGAGCTCCACCAACTCCAAAGTTGCCAGCCGCAGGGTTCAAGCAAAGTTGCACGTTACTTTGCGAGAAACTGTCTCTTCCGGCTGCATTAACAGATGTTTTTTGAACCGATTGGCCAATCAGATGCTGAAAACAGTGCTGCAGCAAGTACTGGACAAGTACAGCGTCCGAAATAGAATACGTCGACTACACCTTTTTTCCTACCTGGGTCCTGGGAGGTGCTGCACGCCCATGTGGCCGAGATGGTGATAGAGCCATCGCCCATTGGTCGATTCATCAGTTAGGCAGGCTACAGGTGCGAAACACAACCGTGGGTACCTTTTGTTTTCCTATGTTTGAATTCCACATTTTCTTCTGGTCCTGGTTCTCGGAGAAATAAAGGTGCAGGGCTGCAGATAAGTAGTGGTTTGCAACTTAAATATGTTATCGTGTGACACGAGCACACGGCTAATGCAATAAGAGTATATCCCTATTGTTCGATACTCAGGCAATTAAGGTCTTGTTTAGTTTCAGTGTGTCACATCGGGTGTCACGTGTGGGTATCGTATGGGGTGTTCGGATACTAAGAACATCTCCAAGAGTTTTTTTATATTTTGTTCCTCAAAATATGGTGTTTATCAACTCCTAAATTAGTATGGGAAGAAAAAAAAGAAGTCATCTCAAGAGTTTCCTATATTTCTATCCAAAAAGTTTTTTTTCTCGGCATTTTTTCCTACGACCTGGTCTCATGTTTTGTATCAGGAACCCTGAATTTGTTTCTGTACGTGTTTAAGCTCTTCCACCAGATCTTTCTCTCTTGCGCTTTTCTCACCTGAAACCCTGTCTTTCTTCCTTTTTACTAGATGGGACGGGAAACTCCGGATGCGCGCTCCTAGGCCGCAAGCATATATGCACGCTCGGGACAGATTTTTGCGAGGTTGGGAAAGATGGGGCGGGAGGATGCCAACCTATTGGAGAGGGTTTTTTCTCATTTTACCAAAAAAATTAAGGATAGGAAAGCCGGATAGCAAACTGTTGGAGATGCTCTAATAAAAAACAAATTATAGAATCCGTCAGTAAACCGCGAGACGAATTTATTAAGCCTAATTAATCCGTCATTTAGCACATGTGTTATTGTAGCACTTTATTATCAAATCATAGACTAATTAGGCTTAAAAGATTCGTCTCGCAAAGTAGTCGCAATCTGTACAATTAATTATTTTTTAGCCTATATTTAATACTCCATGCATATGTCCAACCATTCGATGGGATAGGGTGTAAACTTTTGGGTAGGAACTAAACAAGGCCTAAAGTAACTTCATCAGACAAATTAAACAGAGTCACGATGTGTAAGTTTTACAGATGGCTTAGGCGTGGCTCTAAACAAGTGCTTGACCATACATAACCAACAAGATATCGTACGTCGAAGGGAAGTCTCTCATGAGGGATATCTCTATGTGATAATGGAAGATAGCATGGGCCTGTTCGGTACCCATTCTTTATAGCGGTAGCGGCAACTTTGAAGTGAGTGATATCTCTATGTCATAATGAAAGATACGTTCAGTACCCATTCTTTATAGTGGCAACAACAACTTTGGCTTTAGATCTGTCTCGCATAACTTTGTACAATCAGCAGCGGCGGCTGTGGAATAGTTGTATCTAATAGGTCCATAATTAAATAAGTGTGAAATTTTTTCAATCGCATGTTACGGATTCGAGCTGTCGCTGTGGTTAGTAGCGCACCTAGGAAAACAGAGGAGCCTAGGCGATGCAACTCTCAACCCCTAGTACGCCACTCTCTATTAACCATGCATTCTCAGCAAATAGGCCATGTAGTGGGTCTTATAAGAGAATAAGAGAGAAGCCCGGCAAGGGCCTAGGGTCGCCGGGTCCAGGCTTCGCCTCTAGGTGTGGTTGAGACTTTAGCTAAAACAATATTTTTGCAATTTTAGTGATGTATAAAACTTTTAGGCCGAGGCCCAGAAAATGGCGTCAAGCATATTTGTGTTGGGCTAGGTTTTGGATTTACATAGCTCGGGCTAGGAGCTCAAGCGAGCCCAAGTAGGGATAGTCCTCTCAATTTTTATTTGTTTTCTATATAAAAACTCAAAGTTTTAGTTACAAGTAACTAAGTAAGTGTACTCTGTTATCACACACTTATTGGTATTTCTTTCGACATAATCGGCAAAATCTTTGTTGAAATTGTAGTAAATGCATGGGATCTGTCTTCTTTTTGACTATTTGTTGGCGTACGAACATGAATGGTACTGTGTCATATGTGCTTAATTCATCTTTTTAGAACTGCACAAAATTTATAACTCAAACAGGATATGCCATATTGTTATTTTAGATCCCGTTTTTTTTTCTTGTGCTCAGAATCTATACAACCACTTGCTCTGTAAGCAGCAACACGTCTGATGTCCCAGCAATGACCCGGAACCACATATGGCAAAATTAAACCTGTTATAAAACATGTTGCCAGCGGTTTGGACCTTTCCCTCTCCGTCTCTCATAATCAACATAGTAGATAAAAGTAGAACACATAGACACAAGATGTAGGGAGATTATTCTTTATTCCTCTGAATATTGGTAATTACAACATAGAGCTCCCACATATATATAGTCCTGCCAAGGGCTAAGAGTTTTGGTAAGAGCCCACATACAAACGGACTAGAATTAGGATTCCCCCTTCTCCTTTCCTTCTAGGATTAAGTCCGTATGTTTTACAACACTCCCCCTTGGGCGATTACCACGATATGCATATGCCTCGTTAAAAACTCCATCCGAAAACCCAGTGGGAAAAACGGTTCTTGGAGAAAAGAGTACATCGCATTCGTTAATTGCATTGCACATGTTGTCTCATTAAAAACCTTGTGTGAGAAACCTTCAAGTAAAAAAACTCACATAGAAAAAAAGAGTACAACATCTAACCTTCTTGGTTATGTATTCTTCAGGATATTCTATTCTTTATGAATAGATATTGATCTTCATGATATATGCATAAACTTCAGTGTTTTAGCAAATATGATCTACTTGATGTTTGTAATTCTAGTGGTTTACCTTCAAGGTAAATGCAATAAAATATGCTCCCCCTCATAAAGCCATCCATTGAACTACATAGCTCAAGCCACACATTTCATAAATGTATTCTTAATAATGGTATGCAGTACCATAATACTATATCTTTCAAAATGTTGGCTCGAAATTCTTCTATGAATTATAATATGAGAAAATAAGAGCGATATACTTCATGCATAAATGACCACTTATTAGTTGTGCAAGACAAAAATTTATCCTTCAGGGTAATAAATCATATCAGAGGATTATGGGGGTAAATAACTTACAATATTCAATATCTTCTAGATAGCACACCAAACTTATTATTCTTCTATAGTATATTTTCAAATTATATGTTCTATAAATCTTCAAGAGTTTGATTATACCACTAAATAATAAAAATCCAGTCTCACATATGACATTTAGGGGACAATTCAATTGCCAAAATCACCACTACTCTTATACCTTCATGGTATTTAGAGGATATCAACACTTCATTGCTAGCTTTACAATATACACTTTCTGAGTGTTTATATGATTCCTTATTTTCTTTATCTCAGGTCTCTATTCACTTCAGGGATTAATGGTGTTTATTCAAGAATCGACTGGTAAATCCTTCATGAATTGACTCCTTCAAGGACTTTCTTATTTTTGGTGAATAATATTTTTCTTCTATAAGATATATTCTCTACTTCATGAGAGATTGTTATGTGATATACATAATGAAATAGTGTTATTCACTACAAAGTCATTTGATGACTCTTCCTTCTAGGACATGCTCTTCTTGAGACATAAATATTCATTCATGAACATATTCTACCTTAGACTTCTTAATACTTATATGAGATTTAATTTTCATATGTTATGATTTATATTCTTCAAGAATTATATGGATTTTCATAATCCACTTATTAACTGCATATTCCATATTCATTCAATTCATTTGCCAGAGACATAGCAGAACATTTATTTCTTCTTAGTAGGAGATTCGACCTCAATTGTTTTCTTCATTGACCCGATATAATCGCTACAGGCGACTTTGCCATGGACTTTATTTTCCGGATCCGGATTCTCATAAGAGAAACATTTGCAATTATAGAGGTAGTGTTGTCGACAACTATTATTTTCTCCCAATATTCTCATAATATGAGATTATTCTCTGTCTCTTTGTTATTTCCCAAACAAGAGATGATTTGTTGTTCTGCTTACCCAACACTATGATGCGCGCTTATGTGTTGGATTTCATCTTCATGATGATCCTCTTCATGAGGTGCTTGACCTTCTTCGTGAGGTGTTCTCTTCATGAGAATGAAGGAGTTTGTTCTTATTTTATTTACCAAGTGTACACTAAACTATAACCCATAGGCGTCCCCATAGATTTTAGCTTGATAATATACAACATTTAGTTTACTACTAGTAAACATAACTTCTGGTTTTTCTATAACTTCAAGTTACTCCTCTCATTTCAAATATATCTGGCATATGCTCTGCTTCATGCTTCACAAGAGCATTAGTCAAACTATTGTTTGATTTAGTGCGTGATACTATTCCTACTTTAAGCTTAAAGGAATATTTTCTCTTAAGATCACTTTCCTTCCATGGAAATAATATTTGGCATTCAACATATCACTTTCCTTCCATGGAAATAATATTTGGCATTCAACATAGCCTTTCTCTCCCCCTATGCCAATATTAGATCTATAATAGCATACTTCAAAAGATATCCCCTATCATGGGCTTAAAATAATCAAATTCATGTATCTCCAACTACAAGTGGAGGCCCATTCATGTATGCTATGATAAAAATTTATGGGAAATATTCAAGCACATATTTAAATACGGGGGTTATTATACATTATATGCAGTGAGCTAGAATACATAAAGTGCAATAAAGAATGTTCATCATTCCTGTAAACTCTGGGGTGTTCTCCCCCTGATTTGCACATATTGTTGTTCAAAAAAAATTATTTCATTATCTAGCTTCTTTATTGTTTAGCCAAAAAAATGATCCAATTAGTCATATATAAAAATGGACCATATACTTCAAAAATATAGATATGCAACATCAAACTTACAAGGAATTTCTTCTATAATTTTCTAACCAAATGTCTTTTCTTCATAAATCCCAAATCATCATTAAGTGTTTTATCTATTAACTCAATTTTCACTATAATTCAGCCCATTCAAGTGGGCCACTTCTCCATTTAGTTAATTTCAATTTAAGCAACTCCCCCTGATCATAGGTTACTTGGCCATAGACCAATATATCGCTTATGCATGCAACGCATTGAAAGCAAAATATTTCTTAGTTCAACGGGAACTATATAGACATAGTATACTAGCTAGTCAATCTAATTATGGGGAAAGTGCAAGGTAGCTACAAGCTACAAATATAGCTGTGGAGATAGGTGCAGCTCGACGAGAGCATAACATAGTGATACACATTCAAGTGTAATGTGGTATGTTGGTATTCAATCCAACGTAATAGATATCAACAAAATGCTACAAGCTTACTTGCAATTAGTGCAATGTAGAGAAAGTTAATTCTGCTAGAAAGGATACGACTAGAACTTCAAGTTCTTATACATGCACTTAAAGATAGATTTAGGAAGACTATGCCTATATATTACCCACATTTTCTCATGCCTTTACTCAATTCCTCCCCTTTTCATGCCATAATTACTTCAATTAGTAATATGCTTCTTGCATCTATGAAAAATCATTTCAAATGTTCAATAGAATTCAATCATACTTCTAGTATTCAATGGTTCTGGCATGAAATTCACATATCCAATATACTACTTAGTGTACAATAACATATTCAGGGTAGGCCATAAACTTCTAGTTTCTGGGCTGAAGTATTAAATACTTGCTTCTACCTACATGGTAGTGGTGCACAAAGAACGATAACCTTCATGGTTAACTGAGGCTTCTTTGTGGATAAATTAATGCAAAATTTATTTAGATAGGCAATAGGCAATTGTTTATATGTAAAACACAATTCATTCCATGCAAGGTTAACATATATTACTGCAAGTAAAAATTTCAACTAAGAATATTAAATACTTCACATTAGTCTTCAAGCCAATAGATTAACCATTAACTCTTCTATGAGTATACGAGAACCACTTAATTCAACAAGAATTAAAACTTAATGCACCACCGCTACTACTAATACTTCAGGATAGTAATTTCAAAGATAATACAAATATGTAAGCACATGATTCAAGTTCTTCTGGAGAAACCTTAAAAATTCTTATCCATTCTTACATGTCTTAACTTCTATGCTTAACATTTAGCAGCTTCATGCATGCTCTACTTCATAGTTAGGAGTACAACGTATGCAAGTCATATATCCTGATTCATAATGCTGTTCAAAAATTTCAACTCAATTCTACTCAATATTGAGTAATTATGGATGATAAATTTGAATACTTCTAGTACTTCAATGCTCTCGGTTCTTTCTATTTCAAGAAATATTTCTTCTAGAATTAGGCAAAGTCTTATTTACCATCCCGTCTTTTATGACTTTTAATCACAAAGCTTCAAGCTTATTGTATTTTTTCATAGAGCAGCAATATATCCCGTATGGTCATATAGCTTGAAAATTTAATTTGCTTTATGCAATCATAATGTTGGATATCTTCTAGAATTTCTCATTCAGCGAGTCCCATAAGACCTTCAGGATTTAGCTTAGTCACATACTCATTCTTTGAGAGTAATATTAGAAACTATCCACCACTTCAGTGGTAATAGAATATCCTACTAGGATTTAATAAATGACCATGCTATATAATTCAGTCATTCAGGACAAGTCCAGGATATTCCTTCTTCATGAAGGTATGCATATATTATTATTACAGAATCATCATGTGCGTATGAGTTTACTACATGTAAACAAGTGGCAAAGTGCAAAAAGATAGCGGATGGTTATACAAAATACTCTTAGAAGCATTGCATTTTCAGGATTATGGTATATACGAATTTTCAGAATTAATACCAGCCATTCATTCATCCCGAAACTTTAATATGTTAAAAAAAACAAATATGAGTTTCTCAAAAGTGATAAGTCTAAGGTCTGCAAGATTTAGAGAGCCCATATATCTTATACCATGTTTCTAATATGATCATTGCAATTACATGGTATATAATTCATAACGGAGTTGCACTAGAATTTTTCAGAATTAAATTCAAAGTGTAGAAAATTAGGCAACACAACTAAACTGCAGATTTAATTTTGTATACAAGTTCTTAACTCTTATACATAGGTGGTATAAGAAAAAATAATAAATATGTATAAACAGAAGATCTAGGGTTAATATCAGAAAACTGCTATAACAAAATCTGAATATGTGCAACTAAATCCACATTTGTATCTATCAGAAACATATAGGCTATTCTGCAGGAATACATGATTGATGCTTAAATTCTTCAGAAATCAGGAGCTTGTTCATAAGATTCTGATCTATGAGCTAGACCTTTTTCTTAATTTTCTAGATTTTCTTTTCCAAGCGGCAGCTTGTTTTCTCTGGTCCCGATCTGTTAAGACCTTCTGGTCTGTCCCTCCTCAAGTCTGATTCGACCGGATATCCTTATCCAAGGCAGCATTGTGCGAGATGTGGATAGCTGTGACATACAAGTCACAACTATACGCGATAGATGGCCGCACGCAGACGGTGGCCATGTATATGGAGCTACGAGCCACATACTATGGGAGAGGCCACGGACGACAGTGGCATGCAAGCCATATATGTGCCTACGAGGAACCTTAATATAATAAGCCTAGATCAATCGTGCACCATAGTTACGAGCTAGATAGCGCGGTCGAGGATGCATGTTCCGCGGCGGCACGTTCAAGTAGCGGCGATGCCAGACGTGGCTGCACGACTTGCCAACTCGTAGTGATACCCGGATACTGCCCGGTGCTGCGTGTGCGCGCGTTAGTTCGATGGACGGCGTACGTGGCGAACATTATGGTGGCTACGACTTCAGGTCAGGACCGATCCATGCATACGTGCACTACTGGGCAAGCGTATATTGGTGATCACGAAGATGACATGGATTTATTTGCCCGCCACATCATGCAAATCTTCACGAAGATGACATGGATTTATTTGCCCGCCACATCATGCAAATCTTCACGAAGATGACATGTGATGGTTGCGTCAGCATTTGCTTTCTCGTATAATGAACTCAATCTTACGTGTAGCATACTGCATATATTCTTTTTAAATTTAACCCTAGATGCAATTTGTAAAGTATGTACTGCATGTACAAAATTATATGTACTACATGTACGATATTAGGAGAGTAACAAAAGCCTAACTCCATGGCCAGAATAAACGCAATCCGTGGGATGCAATTATTTCATACCTTAGAGAGGATACTAATTTGATCTACCTCACGTGCCGCGTAGGGCAGTGGTCAGTAGATACATACCGCGTAGGGCGTTTAGCATTGTCGTAGACCTGCCTGCTTGACGATGACGGTGTATATCGATGCAGTGCAGATTAGTTGCAGGTAGAGATAGCAGATCCGTTCCACTAACAACGTCGGAATATCGACGTCGTTGAAGTAGTCGCGGCAGGGACACCGGCATGAGCGGCGGCGGCAGCTACTTAACGGCGATGTCGATGTAGAGCTTGTCGTGCTGATAACGTGTTATAAAACATGTTGCCAGCGGTTTGGACCTTTCCCTCTCCGTCTCTCATAATCAACATAGTAGATAAAAGTAGAACACATAGACACAAGATGTAGGGAGATTATTCTTTATTCCTCTGAATATTGGTAATTACAACATAGAGCTCCCACATATATATAGTCCTGCCAAGGGCTAAGAGTTTTGGTAAGAGCCCACATACAAACGGACTAGAATTAGGATTCCCCCTTCTCCTTTCCTTCTAGGATTAAGTCCGTATGTTTTACAACAAAACCAACTATAGGTGGATCTAGAAAATCAATAGACAACGGGGATATGTACACATGAGCCTTTTTCAGACTAAAAATATTTCAGATCTGGTATCAAGAAAAATATGGCAATTTTTTTAGAATCATACAGTACAGGCACAAATCTCCATAAACACGCGCTTACACTTACCCTTAATAATGTTGCATGCAAATCCTATATCTTGAGATTGACGGGGTTATTGTAAGTATCTCGCTATTGATAGACAGCGTCGGCTATCACTAAAAAATAGAATTATTAAATTATAGAATAATCAAATATAAGCCCTCATACAAGTCAAGAACTTAAAATTGGTAGACAGGTTCTAAGCAATTGATGTGATTATTTTTTAATTCAAATGTTTTTTAAAGAGTTAATTCAAATGCTTTAGAAGTATAAAGCATGGCAAGTGGAGAGATATTAGGGGTGCGTTCGTTAGGGATACATATTCTTCTGAAAATATTTCAAATCCAGACTCTTTCCATAAACGTTACTCCTAAAAACTGTTTGTTAGCTAACTCGCTTGATTCTTGAAACTAGAACGAGTACTAGAATCAGGAGAAACCAGATTTTAGAAATTTGTCTAGACCAGTACAAAATGACGTTTGGCAACAATTTAATGATTATACTATTAAAATTCTTTTGCTACCAAACCCACCATAGGTTAGGGATCCAATTTCTCGGGTGGAGTCCATGCATGTGAGCACTGAGCACCCATGCGGCGATGCCGCGGCGCCGTCTGACTCAGCCGGGTAGACAGACTCCTAAAAATGGCTGAAGCTTGTGTATCTCCTTTGCCTGTTCCCATCTGTGTCTCCGTATACGTGGATGGCATCCGTGCGTTCCTCATCAAGGATGGGCCCTCTTACTTTCTCCGTCCGCACTCCGCAACGCACGCAGAAACGGAGCCGCCGTCAGCCCATCGGTCTCGCCTAATCACATGCTTCAACCGTTAACGACGGCGGCGACTAACCTCACCACGGCCGCGTGTCCCGAGCGTGCCGCCGCCTCCGACTGCGGCGAGGCGGCGCATGTCAGCGCGCGAGAAAAGGAACAGCCCCGCCATGGCCAGGTGGTAGCATGGCACCAACATCGGCTGCACCATCCATGTCTCGTGCAGGCCATGAGCGACGAGCATGGCCGCAAGCGCCATAGTGATGTCGGCTCGATGATATACCTGAGAGAGAAAAGGCAAAATCGAACTTCTCGCAGCCAAAATCGATACTGGCTTGCGGACCTCGATTCGGGCCGCATGGCGCATGGGACCGCATCGCCGCAGTTCAAGACGGTGGCATGCTCGGGATCCCCATTGGTGGCTGCCACCACACACGTCAACGAGCGCGAGCTCTTGCTCGTCGCTGGCGTTGACCTGCTCCGAGCTCTCGAGTTGATCTGCGCACGTCGTGCGTCGCGGAGAGGCGAAAGCGGAGGGAGACGGAGTAGCGGACGGTTCCGTTTTCTCAAGTCGTGCGTCGCGGATGGAGAAAACTAGCGAGGGCCCATCTCTAGAGAGAACGAATGGATGGCCTCCACGTGTGCGGAGACACGAAAGGGGACACGCAAAACAGAGACACACAATCTTCAGCCGCACAAGTGTCAGTCATCAGATGGGAGAATACGGCAAGGTGACGAGGTTGCGACCGTGCACGGACATTTCCATATACGGCAGATCCGCATCCGCCCTTTCCACGTTGACAGTGTATTTTCCTTCGTCCTACGCCGCCGAGCCCGAGCTCCAAAGTTGCCAGCCGCAGGGTTCACGGAAACTTGCACGTTACCTTGCGAGATACTGCCTCTTCCGGCTGTAGGTTAAAGATAGCGTACGTGTTTATAATTAACACAAAAGTTATTTTGAACCGATTGGCCAATCAGATGCTGAAAACGTATATACTAGTGCTTAACAACAGAGCAAGTACAGCCTCCAAAATAGAATAGGTCGACTGCACCCTTTTCCTACCCGTGGCTTCCGGTGGCCGAGATGATAGGCGTGCGTGCGCTGCGCCACTTTTGAGACGGTGAGGGAGCTAGCGCCAGGTCGGCAGCGTAAGTACTTTCTCAGTTCCTTTGTAAGTGATGGTCAAACTATCTGAAAATTGACTAAGTTTATAAAAAAAATAACTATCTTCAAATAAGTTTATTATGAAAATAGATTCAACTATCTATCTTAAATATACTAATATGTACTTCTAAAAATAGATGAAACACTTGAAACATGTGTGTATAGTCATCGCAAGACACAACATATGCAACATCCAGATCTAACATATGTATGAAACAACTGAAACACTTGGAACATACGTTTGAAACATGCATGTTATGCAACATCCAGATATACTTCTGCAACATCATGATGAAACACTTGAAACATACCTTTAAAATAACTGAAACACTTGAAAACATATGCCTGCAACACATATTATCATTGCAACATATGCAACATTACAGATTGACTTTTGTAACATCCAGATGAAACGCTTGAAACATAAGTGAAACGCCTGAAACACTTGATACACGACGTTGCCGGCGGCCATGGCCTACTTGATGGGGAACTGGCGCGGCATCGGCCGGGGCTTGGCCGGCCGGTGCACGCCGCGGTGCAGGGCTGCGAGCTAAGCTCCACCTGCTCCCACGTCGTCGCCCGTCTGTCCGCCCGCGGCGCTAGCCCATTGCTCCATCGCTTCGACGCCCTGTTCACCGTGCCCGTCAAGCAAGGCTCCTCTTCCGATGCCAGCGACCCGCACGGGCTACACTACGCTGCCCAAGATGGACTAGAAGGCGTGCAAGATGTAGCGCCTGGTGGTTGCCATGACACACGTGTCACGAGCTCGACGCGCTTGCCGAGCTAGAGCAGCCCGCACCGGCACCAGTGCCAGCGGTGCTGCATCAGGGAGCAGCCAGGCCGAGTGCGCGCGTCACGTGGCTAGGCAAACAGTGGAGCGCCTCCGCGTGTCCGTCATGTTCATGAGAAGGAGCCACGTCGCTAATAAAAGAACGATACAAACGAACTGAAGTTGGGAGCAGGCTAGTGGGTTGGTCAACAGGCCTAGCTAGGAGCGTCCGGGGGCGTGGACGCGGGACGAACGCCCTCGAAGGAGTATTAGCGTTTAAAAATAGATTATGAGAGCCATAAAATAGTCATAGATAATAATTTGTTATCACCGTTAGAAGCAAAAACATCAATAGTCTCATGCAGAGATGGTTCTAGCATTGGGGCACACTGATCCCATGGAGCCACCCTAGATCCCCTCTAAAATTTTTTGTTATGGCTGCTTTGAGGAGGAGGAACTGGAGGTTGAAGATAAACTTTCAACTCTCCTAAACTTCCATCTTAGATCCGTCCTAGGTCTCATGTTAGTTAAAATGGGTTAGGACTATTTGCCGCATACCAAGAGGGTTTGTCTTCTTCGGCTATTTGTCGAAGTGTCAACATGAATGATATGGTGTCATGTATGCTTAATTCATCTTTTTAGAACTGCACAAACTATTTGCAACTCAAAAAATAGATCCCTCTGTTATCTGAGAACCGCATCTATGCCTTTTTTTCTTGAGCTCAGATCCTATACAGCCACTTGCTCTACAAGCTGCAACAAGTCTGATGTCCCCAACAATCACCCCGAACCACAGATGCCCAAATTAAACCAACTACTATCGATGGATATGGAAAATCTGTTGACAGCGGGGATCTATATGTATGAGCCTTCTGTCAGACTAAAAAAAATATTTTAGAGCTGATATATATTAAGAAAAACATGACACTTTGACAAACAAGGAAAAGTAAAAATGATTCATTTTTAAAATTTCTTTGTTAATCATAGAGTATAGACATAAACGTCCACAAATTAGTCATCCCTAAGAATGCTCGCATATAATCCTACTTCTATGAGCATATTCGAAGAGTGATAGACATATCTTGATATTGACAAAGTCATTGTAAGTGTCTCACTATTGACAGACATATCAAATAAGATAATATCATTAAATTATAGAATAAATCAAATGTAAGTACTTGTCCCAAGTCAAGAACTTAAAAATAGGTAGACATGTTCTAAGGACATGTTTGGATTACAACCGAATTATTAATATGCCCCCTGTTCGGCTGAGCTTATCAGCACGGCTTATCAGCCGTGGAACAGTGTTTTTCTCTCACAGCAAAACAGCCACAGCCGGCTTATAAGCCAAAAAAAACAACCTGCCGAACAGGGCCATGGTTATGTATAAGATTATTAAAATCAGGTTTATGGGTTTCAATAATTACTGTGTTTAGATCCCTAGATTATTTTTATTAAAGTAAGAAAGATCTATAATCACCAAAAAGCAGGTCTCACTTAGATTATACGATTACTGTAATCTAGATGTTAATTATAATAGCGGTAATGCTTAGTTGAGGACATCTGTCCGTCCGGATGGACCAACCCGCGTGGCATCTTCACCAAGAAAAAAAGAGGGGCACATGTTGCAATCATAGGGCCTGCACCCATCCACGCATGGGAGCACATGCGACCACTCGCTCGGCTCGGGGGGCATGTGGCGCGTGGGGCCGTGCATGCGACCAGAGAGAGAGAATGACCAGCGCTGGGAATTCGTGAGGGGACCGCGGGCCCACATCATGCACCATTTTCTTCCGTGACTAGTGATCGTGTGCATTGAACTCCGCGCTGGAGTATGCTTTTCGGGTGTATGTTTTGTATGTTTCATCCGGATGTTGCATGTGTTTTATTTGGATGTTGCATATGTTGCAATGGCTATACACGTATGTTGTAAGTGTATTTTCCAAATGTTTCAGCTGTTTCATCTAAATGCTGCATGTTTTCATCTGGATGTTGCACATGTTGCAGTGGATATATGTGTATATTGCAAGTGTATCCAAATGTTTCACATGTTTCATACATATGTTGCAAGTGTTTTATATGAATGTTGTATATGTTACGGTGTATGTTGCAAGCGCATATTTTAATTTGTTTCACCTTATTTTAGTATGTTGCAGCAAGTGCTACTCTCCACGCGCTCTAACTCGCTGGCATGCACGCGCCGCAGGATGTGCATGTAGCGGGCGGTCAGTGCCTAAACTGCTAAGCACTCCCTAGTCAAAGTGCATGCGCGCATGCAAAGCACCAGAGCGGGCCAGCACCCAACGACGCAGAACCAGACGACTTGCACCACCAAGCATGGCCCTCACAGTGCAGCATGCAGCCATTCACATGCTCTCTCGTGCAGACACAGCAAGAGGAGGCGCTTGTTCCCAAAAAAAAAGAAGAGGAGGCGCATCAGGCACAGCATCATGACCCTTATAATAATACAGCCTATTTTTGGATCATAATTAGATTATTTTAATGGATTGTTATAATCATAATGAATCTAAACATGGTCTAAAGGCAGCTCTAACGATGAGTTATATATGAGCTAGCATGAAGCATATTATTATTTTATATTTTAATAAAAGTGAGAGAAAAACTATCTATATATCAAAAGCTGGTCTCCTACACATATTTCATGGCTATGTGAGAGTGTTACATGGTACTATTTATACTATGAGCTACGTGGTAAAGTTAGCGTCATTAGAGAAGTGTCTTAGAAACTTGTAATTAGCTTATATACCGGATGCCCTAAGTACTCGATGCGATTCTTTTTTTTATTCGAATGCTTTATTAGTAGTAAAGCATGGCGGATGGAGCGAGACCAGGTTTACAGGGATCCAATTTCTCGGGCGTAGCCCATGCATGTGAGCACCCATGCGGCGATGCCGCGGTGCTGTCTGACTCAGCCAGGTAGACAGACTCCTAAAAATAGGAGTCCTTTGAGTGCGGTTACCGTCATCATCAGAGCATGATCAATAATAGAGTCAAGTGCTTGATTATAAGTTAAGTTATAAGAACCAAGCTATATAATAATTGTCTCTTATTTGGTTGTAGAAAAGTTTTTATTATTATGTGGTATTATGTTTTACTTTCTCTTTCTTATTTCTCCTCACGTATATTTTTGTTTAGGCTCACATATGTCTATGGTTCCGTGCTCAGCTTGTTGCTTGCATGAGAGCCGAGCTCTCTTCTCTTTTCTCTCCTTTCTCCTCTATATCAATAAAAATGCTGATTAGCTTGGCTATAAGCCCATTATTATACCACCTCTTAGGAATACGTCACTCTCGGTCTTGATATATATACTTTAATAATCTCTATAGCAGCACAAGTGTCAATCATCAGATGGCGAATACGGCAAGGTGACGATGTTGCGGCCGTGCAGGGACATTTCCATATTACGGCAGATCCGCGATCCGCCCTTTCCAGGTTGACACCTTTTTTCCCCTTCGTCCTACGCCGCCGAGTCCGAGCTCCAAAGCAAAGTTGCTAGCCGCAGGGTTCAAGGAAAGTTGCACGTTACTACTCCGTCCCAAAAAGAGTGATGTTTTTGACTTTTAGACATCGTGTTTGACCATTCGTTTTATTTAAAAAATTTATGCAAATTATAAAATAAATAAATTATTATTAAAGTATATCTAATGATAAAATAAGTCATAACAAAATAAATGATATTTATAAAAAAAATTTGAATAAAACGGATGGTCAAATAAAATGTCTGAAATTCTAAAACGACATTGGGATGGAGGGAGTACCTTGCGAGAAACTGTCTCTTCCAGCTGCAGGTTAAAGGTGCTGAATCAGGTGCTGATAACAGTGCTGAACAACAGAACAAGTACAGCCTCCAAAATAGAATACTAGTACGTCGACTGCATCATTTTCCTACCTGGGACTCTGGGGGGTCCTGCACGTCCACGTGGATGTTGGATTCACATACATTGAGATATATGTATCAATATTAATAAGGTCAAGCCAATTCATGATTCCTTATGTCCTATTTATTTTGGCTTATCATTCCTAATACTCACTTCAATCTTTATCTTCATACTTCTAGCTTGATCAACTTAATGCAAAGTGATTTTCTAAATCTTTATCCATACAAGCAAATCAATGTAGAGACCGACTTGTTTCCAATATGATTTGTGTCCTTTGTCATTTGACATTTGCTTGGCATTCCCTCACTTATGCATTCTTGATTCATTCATCAACCTTGATTAAAGCTAGTTCACTATCAAACTCTTCTTGTTCATGAAAAGCAAACCATTATTGAGACCAATCCAAAAATCACCAACTCATGTCTCATTTGCCATTTACCAAATATGCTTGATTTTATATGATGCTATGATATCCCATAACATAGAAGCCATTTCATTAATTCCATTTGCATTGTTGTCTTTTTCTTGAACTAGATTGTTTCCATAATCTTCCAACACAACAATACTCAATTCTGGCCATGATTTGAACATTATGTGGAGTATCATCAAGTTTGCCTTCTTGTTGAACCTATATACATTTTTCATTCCACAATCTACAAGTGTATGTAATAAAGTCAATTTCCTGTTCAACACTTAGTAAACTTATTAGACCTTTAATGGTGTTGTCATTCAATTCACCAAAACCCACTAAAGGGCTAGATGCACTTTCACAAATGCTCCATTGACATGTCTGTGAAATGAAATACATTTTTTTCTTAGTACACTAATCCAACAAAAGGTATAATTTTGTGTTGTTATGCATTAGAGAATGCATAATAACACTTAGCTTGAGATGCCTAGTTAGTAAAGCTAGCATGCAACATAGGCAAAGTTTATATCAAAGTTATAGAGCCTGAGAAGATATACAACTTAGTAGCTTTTTCATTTGAAATTATTTAAAGTCCACAAACTATATTTTATGTTCTTATTGTTTTGAACTTCAAATTTTTTGAATCTTTCAAATGAACTTAGATGGAGATTCAACCTATACCAAAGTTGTACTACTCAACAAGATATAAAAGTTTTCAATTCAAACTTTTCTCATATGAAGCTGTTTATGGCCTCTAACATTCATTACAAGATCCACTAAAGTGAAAACAAAAAGAAAGAAACATTCACTTAGTCACAAAAGACTTCATGGTGTAGTGATAAGTGAGTTCACGCGAAATACCTTGGGTGTCCTTGGCACTCAAGAAACATATATCCTTGAGGGGTGTCACATTTCCTTGATATTGTTCAAAAGTTGACCTCATCTTTGTTTCCTTGGCGGTTAAACCCCCAAGGAAATCATTTGTGGTGATTTGAACTTCTCTTGCTCTCTACCGTTGGCAGCCATCCTTGAGGCAGGGTTGGCACTCAAGAATATTTCCTTGGCGGTTTTGGTCCTTTCCTTGAGGATTTTTAGCCCTCAAGGATATTATGTTTTGTGGTATTGGTCTAGAAGACGGTACTTTTTGCACCTAATAGTGGGACATGTTACATGTAGCAAATCTAGAGGATAGCAGAAGGACATATATTTATATTGGTTTAAGTAGACGGTGTCATATATATTGCTTGTACATCATATGGTGATGAGAACTAGGGGTTACTAGTTCCTAGATTGTTTAAGGACGATGTTTAGAGATGTATCTAGGTGCTAATTAGGGGGATCCCTACCCATCTTATATAGCTCAGCGGGTAGGGTTACAAGGAGATAATATCTTATCATGATCAGTTTACCAATATGTTACCTATTTGGTTACTACAAGATCCGACAAATTAGTTTACACATATGTTGATCTATGCCTTGTACATCAACTAGATGAGAGACCAATTGTCTAGGTCCATCCATGTCCAGCGCTGGGGGTCAGTTTTGTCATCTAATAATACCCATGGGCCGTGTGCTCGTCAAAGACAAACTCTAGGGCATGGTGTTAGTGGATTGTGTGTGATAATATTTGGGGCAAAGTGACCAGCTGCTAGGTGGGGTTTGGATCTAGCCTTAAAATTGTTTGTTTTGTGATGAAGAGGATGTGGTGGATTAAGAAGAATGGTGGAGTTTGTCTGAGAAAGCGCTTGATTTGTATGCTTTGCATTGGTTGGGGGAAACTATGGATGTCTCGATCTATGACGTGGCCTAGTTTATTCACAGACAAAATCATTTGTCAAAGGTAGAGGTACCATATATTATTGTTTCTAAATTACATATAGTTTATGAAATCATATGGACTATTTTTACATTAAAATTATCGATGATAAAAGCATAAATTAATATATTACCTTCCAGATCTCTATAGCATTGATTGCTTATGCGGTAAGCATCTACTAAATGATCACTCTAACAACTCCCGATAAGTTCTGGAACCACTTGGCTAATCAACTGCATCCGATGCAAATATGGGACCCACTATGCTAGAAAATAATGTTTCTGTTTGTTGTATTGGTATCATTGGGCATGTAGCACAATAGAACTAGTACACTTCTAGTATTATCTAATCATATGCATTTCTTTGGAAATAGATCCTTTTTGTAGTCAAATGTTGAATGAAGTTCGAATAAAGTAGACTTCTAGGTGTGTATAGCTAGCTCAAATAGTTAAACATACTGATTATAGTGCCTATGGGTTATTTTAGTAGGACCACCAATACTAACCAAACCTATTGATGGAGTAGATATAGACAAGGTTTGGCTGTTCTAGGAATTGCATCCACACATATGAAGACGTTCGTGGTCATACTCTGATAGTAGCACAAAGGATCATTGTGGCAACATTGACCCAACAACTCTTGAACCTAAACACTAGCAATCAGTAACATTTTGTGCAACGTCCTAAAAATGATGGCCATCTAGATATCATCATGTGAGGCGGTGAGGGCCATGCTTCCACACAATGATCACACGTTGCAGCATAGCAAACGAGCATAGGATGTAGGCTTTTCAATATGACAACAGGTAGACATGGTAGATTGATCATCCAAGTACGACACGGCTTTTCCAGGAGCCATTAGCTTTTGGGCTTGGTAAAGTCTCGTGGATTCCATGTGTCAACATCCTCTACCTGCCATAGGACAAAAGCAAGATCTTGTCCAACAAAAGAAGCCATCTGTTGATTTAGTTATTAGGCTACATGTACGAGACACAACCATGGATACCTTTTATTTTCCTATGTTTGAATTCCATTTTTCTTTGTGGTGGTCATGATTCTCGAGACAAAGGCTCAAGCAAGCAAGGCATATTTTCAACTTAAATATGTCATCATGGCATGGTTAATACTATATGTGCAGCTATTGTTTGATGCTCGCAGAGCCATATAGTGTGACTTTTATAGGTGGAGATAAGCTTGGACTCTGAACCACCACTCAACCATTCATAACCAACAAGTTGTCATTGAAGGGAAGTCAGTCAAAGGATAATTGTTGTGCATGTGCCTCCTACTAGGTGCAATAAGATAACATAAATAAGTGTGAATTCAATCAATCACATGTTGGAGATTCGAGTTGTCGATTACTTTCTCTATGGATTTTACATTTATGGGCAGCGGATTTCTACTTTTGTTAGCCTAGCAATAGGACCACATTTTTGCCCTTTTAGTCTCAAGAAAAGGAAGATTTTCTAGAATGTTTCCTTCTTCTACAATTGTTTGGTGTATGCTAGGTCTAGAGAAATCTTTGGAGCTTTGATCAAAACCTTTGGATATGATCACACATTATAGTTTGGTAGATGACCTTAAGGACATCCATGGAAAAATGTATCTAGTCGGTTAGCTACTAATTATCATGTGGCTTTAGAAGCCTATTTACAAGCTCAAGAAGGGTGTGATTGTGCTTGCAAAGGTAACTATGACTATGACTATGACTACTAATCACATAAAACATTTTATTGACCATAAGTATAATACTAGTATCACAAAGTATAATACTAGATGTGGTTATTTGAGATCCACATCTCTGTATTTCTTGAGCCCAGGGCCTATAAATCCACTTGCTTTGCAACCTATATCAAGTTCGATAACGGCAACAATGAATTCGAACACATGGAAGGCCAAATTAAACCAGCACAAGTGAATACAGAAAATCTCTCTAAGGCCAGGCTAACAGGAATGTTTCATGTCCCTATTTCTAAGACGTGGTAGCCTTGGAACTAAGACTTGAGATATTCTCTCTCAATTCACATTTTCTTTTATAGAGCATCATTTGATTCTTACATGCGTGTGTGATAAACCGTGCTAACGTGAATAATGTTGCCACTTGCAATACTAACCAACCACTAGCATAAAGATGTGTCTACAAATTATAACAGTCTAATTTACTTCGATATTGATCTGATACATATAAAATATATATAATAGAGTAGAACGTGTAAATAAATTACATATAACGCATCATAAATATGCGAAGCACGGTGCATAGTATGAACAGGAGCCACATGAAATTGGCCAAAACACATGGGAATGAAACCATAAGCTCCGGTTTCATTCGAGTTTCATTCACTAAGAAAGTACCAACTAGGTTTTATGGGATAAAAATCATCTCCTACTTTTCTTGATTTGCGTATCACCACATCACTTTTACTGTTTTTTTTGTGGGTAAAGAGAGCTTTATTTATTAACTAGGCAAAAACGTTACAATCGTCATTTAAGAGGTCAGTAACACACGCAGGTGCCTGCCTCAGCCAAGTTGCAGTATGAACATTTCTCCTAGCTAAATGACCTAGCTCGTGAGCCACCTTATTGCATTCTCTCTTTACCTTGTGGAATTTCCATTCCACCAGCGTCTGCAAATACTCTTTGGCCTCTAAGATGATAAACCGAAGCTCCGATCGGTCCATACCATCGGACTCCATGGCAGTGATGATTCTGGCACTATCCGACTCCACTACAATCGGCCCGGACACCACTGAGAAGCCAATCTGAGCCCAAGTACACATGCTTGGGCTTCCGCTTCATATGCAGATGCACACCGGAATAAGACCTGCCAAGCTGTCAGCACAACCTCGCCTCTGCTGTCTCGGATCACCGCTCTGACCCCCGCCTCCCTAGTCTGTGCCACGAACGAACCATCTGTATTGAGCTTGAGCCAGCCCTCAGGCGGGGGCTTCCATCTCTCCGTCTTTGCAGAAGCTAGCTCGGGTGCATGGGACGACGAGGTCCAACACAGGCCTTTACCTTTCGAATCCACCGATGAGCCTGGCTGTTGGATTTGCAGCAAAGCATTGCGATAGTTTAACAGAAAATGGACAGATTCAAGGATGCTGGAAGAACCTGAGTTGTGCGTGATGAAATTATGGCTCGTCCATGCCCTCCACAGCATAAGCATGGTTAAATCTCCCTGCTCCTTCGTGCACTTGTCCAGAAATAACAGCATCCAATCTGGACCCGTTCTTGCGAACAGCGTCTCATTCAGGAGCGGCCAATGTTCCCTCATCGCCAATCTCAGATTCTGTGCTTGAACACACTCAACAGCGGCATGGTAGCTGTCCTCAATCGCATCGCCGCACAGCGGGCAGCACCCATTCAGTTCCATCTTCCGAATATGCTTGTTCTTCTTTGTTGGCAGTACGTCGCGTGCTAATTTCCAGCAAAAAATACAAACCTTTGGAGGTACGTTTGCTTTCCAAATATTCTTCCACAGCAGACGGTCACCATCTGGTCTGGAGCTTGATGCAGTTGCCTCGGCTACGTTCTGCAAGTTCAGACCCAGACGATAAGCACTTCGCACCGAGAAAATACTGGATTTTTCTGGATGCCACGCTAATACATCCTCAGTTCTCCTTTCTGGCAGTTTAATCTTCGCAATGGCGTCTGCATCCACAGGATTGAAAATGGTTGCTATCCTATTATAATCCCAATCGCATCCCTCTGAATCCAGCAAGTCCGACACCCAGTGGAGGCGACAACGACCTCTCCGAGATGTCATTTTGCAGGAAGACTCTCTAGGAATCCACGGATCACGCCAAATCCGAACACTGGAACCATTTCCGATTCGCCAAATTAGTCCTTCCTTCAATAAATCTAGTCCATATATAATGGACTGCCAAGATTGCGAAGCATTTGCCTGAGGTACTGCATCCACCACCAAGCTTCTGGGGAAGTACTTGGCCTTCAGCAGCCTTGCGCACAGGCTGTCTGGCTGGTCCAACAACCTCCACGCCTGGCGAGCAAGCAGCGCCTGGTTGAAAATACGCAAGTCTCTGCCGTCAGGTCTTTCCATGCCACCCATGCAGTCTTCCTGCTACCCTTTTCAGCGCCCCACCAAAAGTCCCTAATAACTGAAGTGAGGCTGTCACACAAGAGCAGGGGAATTTTGAACACACTCATAATATAGGTCGGCAAAGCCTGTGCAACAGATTTAATTAATACTTCCTTGGCGGCAGCAGACATGTTCTTTTCAGTAAAGTCATTCAACCTCTTGCACATCCGCTCTTTCAGAGGTTGAAACCGGACCCCCTTCAGACGTCCTGATGGTGTGGGCAAGCCTAAATATTTGCCATCAAATGGTGCATTCGCCACTCCTAGGATTGTTGTCACCTGTTGCTGTTCGTCTGACAACTCCTCATCCTTGAACAGTATGGAGCACTTGGCACCATTTATCAGTTGGCCCGTACCCCTTTCAAAGTTCTCAATGACATCCTTAACTTGAAGGGCTTGCTCCGAGTTTGCCTTGAAAAATAGTAGTGTGTCATCTGCAAACAGGAGATGAGAAATCCCCGGCGCGCCCCGGCAGACCCTCAATTCTTGAAGCAAGTTTAAGGTGACTTTCCTGTTTATCAACTTCGACAAGCCATCAGCGACAAAAAGAAATAGGTAGGGCGAAAGCGGATCACCTTGGCGAAGACCGCGGGACGGGGTGAATGGTGTAGAAGATACACCATTGAAGCGGATCTGGTAGTGCACCGAGGTCACACATGACATGACCCGGTTCACCCACGAACTCTGAAAGCCCAGGTTCAACAACATAGCATTGAGAAAACCCCAGTCCACACGATCATAAGCCTTGGACAAATCCAGCTTGTATGCACAAAACTGACTTCTAGCATCATTGTTCGTCCGAATGGCATAAAGGCATTCGAAGGCTATAAGAGCATTGTCGGTGATCATACGCCCAAGGATGAACGCACTCTGGTTGGGCGAAATAATATCTTGGAGCAGAGGTCTGAGTCGGTTGACAATGCACTTGGAGACAATTTTATAGATGACATTGCACTGACTGATCGGCCTGAAATCCTTCATTGTCTCCGGATCTGAAGTCTTTGGGATCAAGACAATACATGTGTCATTAACCCCCTCTGGCATATTACCATTCTCGAAGAATTCCTGGACAGCCGGTACTATATCCTCCTTGAGCAACAACCAATTCCTCTGGAAAAATCGCCCCGGATATCCGTCAGGCCCAGGCGCCTTCAACGGTCCAATTTGGAAGAGGGCATTGCTAATCTCCTCCTCAGTGTACGGCTTGTTCAAGCTCACATTCTCCTCCGGCGTGATACAGTCATCAAAGAGTTCCACTATATTAACTGGCTGCACATTATCATCACAGGTAAATAAGTCCACAAAGTAATCATGGGCCAAACCTCTCATTTATTGGTCGTCTGTCCAGCTTCCATCGGCTTTCTTCAATTTCTTAATTCTATTCTTTTTTGCTCGCCAGATTGCCTTGTGATGGAACAACTTTGTATTTCTATCACCTTCTTTGAGCCAAGTTATGCGCGATCTTTGCAGCCACATCATTTCCTCTCTATAGAGGACCTCGTCCAGCTCGCGCTTCACTGTCAAAATTTGATCCCGGTTCTCAACCGGACCACTCCCCTCCAGCGTCGCCAGTTTTTGGCGCAATTCCTCCAATTGTTTGCGGACGTGATCAAATTTGTTCCGGCTCCAGCAGCTCAATGCCGCAGTCATTTGCTGCAATGATTCTGCAACCCGGCCCAGATCACTACCGGCATTTCTTCTCAACCAGGCCTGCTCAATTTCTAGCTGTAGTCCTTCCTCCCTCTCCCACATAATTTCATACCGGAATATCTTCGGTTGCTGGGCAGCAGGACCATCACCAGCACACTGCAGTAGCAGCGCCTTATGGTCCGACCGCGGGGAGTCAAGATGAGTCACAGAGGCATCCAGAAATAGTAGACTCCAATCAGAGTTAGCTACACTCCGATCTAATCTTACACGGACATTGCGTTGGCCCCCCTGGTTGTTGTTATACGTCCAAGGGAGACCACGGAATCCGAGGTCATGAAGATCACAATGGCTGAGTACCTCACAAAAGTCCATCATCTGTCTTTCCGGCCTTGGGGTCGCCGAGAAGTGCTCATGCTGCCAGAGGGCTTCATTAAAGTCCCCCATCAAAAGCCAGGGGCCATCCCACACCCCGCACAACCTGCGCAATAAATCCCACATGTATTTTCTATTTTCAACCCGTGGCTCGCCATAAACAAAGGTGGCCCTCTAAGGGGAGCCGCCTGAGTTTTCATTAACCAAGACATCAATAGCACGCTCTCCTTGATATAGGAGAGTTAACATTTATTGACTCATCCCAAAATAAAGCAAGACCTCCACTAAGACCTACACTACTTATTGCAAGACTATGACGCAAACCCAACCACCAAGACAAATTCCTAGCACGAGACGCACGTATTCTAGTTTCTGACAAAAAGACTAACTTGGGTGAGTACGACTGGACAAAGCCGCACAATTCTTGAACTGTCCGTGGGTTCCCCAACCCACGGCAGTTCCATGCCAAAGCATTCATTTCTCCTGACGGGGCTCGCCATGAGCTCCCGTCAGGTTTGGTGTCACTGTAGCTGAGGTCTTACTCTTCTTCGCTGGGGACTCCGCAGTCTTTGCATTATCGACTGACTGCTCCTTCCCCGTACCACACTCCTGCATATATTTGAACGTCTCCATCACAATGTCGGCATCAACCAGCTTCTTGCTCATACGAGCCTTGTCAATGTCTTTGTTCGCCACCATTGAGCCCTTAATAAAGCCTAACTTGCCGCTCTGAACCCCTTGCTTCGCCGCCCGCGAGGCAGCAAACCTTTCTTGCATGCTCGGTTTGTCTAGCCCCGCCCCGCTGCCTGCGTGCAGCGAGAAGGACTGGGTGTCGCTGCTGGAGGCCACAAATGAATCAAGGCCTGACACCTTCTCCTTTACAGAGTCAGAGCCAGGTGCAACCGGAGGGAAAGCGTTGAGGTCAAGATTCCCTCCGTCCACCATCATGCTCTCCACCCCCTTCGCTAAGTCATTGGCCACCTTCTGACTCACGTTCCCTGTAGGAAAAGCAGCAGCAATCTCATCATCATCACCCACCGGATCTGCATGGAAAGAAGAGGGCGCAGCCCTCTTGGTTCTGTTTCCTTCATGGGAGGCCCCAGACGAACTGTGCATGGATGCCACACGTTCCCTCTGAGAGCCACTAAAATTCAACCCCCTCTTTGCATGAGTGGACATTGCTTGAATGACAACTGGCTTCCCGTACTGCCTCCTGAGCGGCGAGGCGTGCAGCTCCGTGCCAAATTTAGCACCCTCCTCCAGCTCTTCCGGGCACTCACGAACTGCGTGGCCAACACGGCCGCAGTTAAAGCAGAAAAAAGGAATGCCCTCGTACTTAACCAAAAATTCTAGCATTCCACAACCCTTAACCTTAATCTTCACACTTCTTTTAAGCGGGTCGGCGAGAGGATGACTGATTCTCACCCGCTTAAAGTCATGAAACACATCGCCAACCTCCAGAACTTTGCCCAGCTTGCATCCCAAAACTCGAACAACGGACGGTGTCAACATTCCGACTGGAATGTCGAAGATGCGCACCCACACTGGCAGTTCTGCAATTAGCACATTTGAAAGCTTTGAGAAGCCATCATATTTAACAAAGATGAGAGCGTCTCCCTTATGCTTCCGCGGACCCCCACTAAGCACAAAATTTAGCGTTCGTTCCGAATCAAACTCCACCAGAAAGCGATTGTCACCAAGCGATCTTGCCTTCACCATCTCCGACACACCCCACACCACACTCAACTCGGTAAACATCCCTTTCATGTTGAAAGGTTGGCTGGAGTAGAACAGCGCCACCGCCATCCACCTGTTCTGGATCTCAGTAGCCACCTCTTCTTCATCAAACACAAACTCATCACCGCTATCTACTTCCTCCTCCAGTAGACCACCACCATGTACAACCATGCCCCTTTCTGGATTCAGGTCAATCTCATCAGCATCCGCCTTGTCCAAAATCCCAGCGCCCTCCAGCAGTGCCTCCGTCGGCGCCAGGGATTTCGCCTTGTCCACGTCCCCCGCACCCTCCGGGATCACCTCGGTCTGCACCAAGGCCATCGCCACCTCCTGGATCTTCCCTACCTCAAGATCCATCGTGTTCTTCTCCGACGTACCCGCAGTCACCTTCTCCGCCATCGCACACTTCCCTGCCCTAGCAATCATGAACCTTGGCTCGGATGGGAAACCTCCTCACCGGAGATCCCTTTTCACCCCCACCTTGGTTACCGATCGCAGAACGAGCAGGAGAAAGACGGCGGCGGCGTAGAAAGGATTGCGAAACCCTACCTAGCTCTTTGATGCTTAATAAGGTCTGGCCTTGTGGACCCACCTTATGATCCGATCTGACGATGCCAAAGCACCCCAGATTGCTTTCAGAGAAAACGGCAAGCCGACGTAGAAACGCCGCTCCACTCCCAACCAGCCCTAATCGGGGGATTGTAGTGGTGATCGAACTCAGCAGCAGGACAAAAGCACGGTGAGGATGGCCGGAGAGCCCGTCCAGGGATCACCCCAGCGACGGCGGCCTAAACCCTAGCCGAGGTTGTGCGGTCGCCGCCAATCGCCCGTCAATCGCCTCCGTCATTTCCGGAGTTGATTGAAACACTTGGATGGCACATGCAGAGTTTTACATCACTTTTACTGTTGTGGCACTATACTAAGCGAGAGTACGAAACTCTTAAACTCAATGAGACTGGCCTAAGCACTGCAAGGATCTGTAGGACAGCCCTTTATTTTGATGCGCTACTAAACATGGCAGCTCGAGCCAGACTAGGTTTTAGCGATCCAATTTCTCGGGTGGGGGCATGCTGCATGCACGTGAGCACCCATATGGGCATACGGCGATGCCGCGGTGCCGTCTGATTCAGCCAGGCAGGCAACCATGTCTGACTCTCGGGGTTGCTATACTATAATCCTTGGCAGCCCAAGTGTCAATCATCAGATGTGCGAAAACGGCAAGGTGACGAGATTGCGGCCGTGCAGGGACAATTTCCATATGCAGCAGATCCGTCCTTTTTCAGGTCGGAGACCGTATTTCCCCGTCGTTCTACGCTGCCGAGCTCCACCAACTCCAAAGTTGCCAGCCGCAGGGTTCAAGCAAAGTTGCACGTTACTTTGCGAGAAACTGTCTCTTCCGGCTGCATTAACAGATGTTTTTTGAACCGATTGGCCAATCAGATGCTGAAAACAGTGCTGCAGCAAGTACTGGACAAGTACAGCGTCCGAAATAGAATACGTCGACTACACCTTTTTTCCTACCTGGGTCCTGGGAGGTGCTGCACGCCCATGTGGCCGAGATGGTGATAGAGCCATCGCCATCGGTCGATTCATCAGTTAGGCAGGCTACAGGCGCGAAACACAACCGTGGGTACCTTTTGTTATCCTATGTTTGAATTCCACATTTTCTTCTGGTCCTGGTTCTCGGAGAAATAAAGGTGCAGGGCTGCAGATAAGTAGTGGTTTGCAACTTAAATATGTTATCGTGTGACACGAGCACACGGCTAATGCAATAAGAGTATATCCCTATTGTTCGGTCTTGTTTAGTTTCAGGGTGTCACATCGGGTGTTATGTGTGGGTATCGCATGGGGTGTTCGGATATTAAGAGTATCTCCAAGAGTTTTTTATATTTTATTCCCTAAAATATAGTGTTTGTCAACTCCTAAATTAGTATGGGAAGAAAAAAAGTCATCTCAAGAGTTTTCTATATTTCTATCCAAAAAGTTTTTTTTTCTCGGCACTTTTTCCTACAACCTGGTCTCATGTTTTGTATCAGGAACCCTAAATTTGTTTTTGTACGTGTTTAAGTCCTTCCACCAGATCTTTCTCTCTTACGCTTTTCTCACCTGGAACCCTGTCTTTCTTCCTTTTTACTAGACGGGACGGGAAACTCTGGATGCGCGCTCGGGACAGATTTTTGCGAGGTTGGGAAAGATGGGGAGGGAGGATGCCAACCTATTGGAGAGGGTTTTTTCTTATTTTGCCAAAAAATTAAGGATAGGAAAGTCGGATGGTAAACTGTTGGAGATGCTCTAATAAAAAAAACAAATTACAGAATCTGTCAGTAAAGCGCGAGATGAATTTATTAAGCCTAATTAATCCGTCATTTAGCACATGTGTTATTGTAGCACTTTATTGTCAAATCATGGACTAATTAGGCTTAAAAGATTCGTCTCGCAAAGTAGTCGTAATCTGTACAATTAGTTATTTTTTAGCCTATATTTAATACTTCATGCATATGTCCAACCATTCGATGGGATAGGGTATAAACTTTTGGGGAGGAACTAAACAAAGCCTAAAGTAACTTCATCAGACAAATTAAACAGAGTCACGAAGTGTAAGTTTTACAGATGGCTTAGGCGTGGCTCTAAACAAGTGCTTGACCATACATAACCAACAAGATGTTGTACGTCGAAGGGAAGTCTCTCATGAGGGATATCTCTATGTGATAATGGAAGATAGCATGGGCCTGTTCGGTACCCATTCTTTATAGCGGTAGCGGCAACTTTGAAGTGAGTGATATCTCTATGTCATAATGAAAGATACGTTCAGTACCCATTCTTTATAGTGGCAACAACAACTTTGGCTTTAGATCTGTCTCGCATAACTTTGTACAATCAGCAGCGGCGGCTGTGAAATAGCTGTACCTAACAGGTCCATAATTAAATAAGTGTAAAATTTTGTCAATCACATGTTACGGATTTGAGCTGTCGCTGTGGTTAGTAGCGCACCTAGGAAAACAGAGGAGCCTAGGCGATGCAACTCTCAACCCCTAGTACGCCACTCTCTAATAACCATGCATTCTCAGCAAATATGTATAAAACTTTTAGGCCGGGCCCAGAAAATGGCGTCAAGCATATTTGTGTTGGGCTAGGTTTTGGATTTACATAGCTCGGGCTAGGAGCTCAAGCGAGACCAAGTAGGGATAGTCCTCTCAACTTTTATTTGTTTTCTATATAAAAACTCAAAGTTTTAGTTAACAAGTAACTAAGTAAGTGTACTCTGTTATCACACACTTATTGGTATTTCTTTCGACATAATCAGCAAAATCTTTGTTGAAATTGTAGTAAATGCATGGGATATGTCTTCTTTTTAACTATTTGTTGGCGTGCGAACATGAATGGTACTGTGTCATATGTGCTTAATTCATCTTTTTAGAACTGCACAAAATTTATAACTCAAACAGGATATGCCATATTGTTATTTTAGATCCCGTTTTTTTTCTTGTGCTCAGAATCTATACAACCACTTGCTCTGTAAGCAGCAACAAGTCTGATGTCCCAGCAATGACCCGGAACCACATATGGCAAAATTAAACCAACTATAGGTGGATCTAGAAAATCAATAGACAACGGGGATCTAGAAAATCATGCATGAGCCTTATTCAGACTAAAAATATTTCAGATCTGATATCAAGAAAAATATGGCAATTTTTTTAGAATCATACAGTACAGACACAAATCTCCATAAACACGCGCTTACACTTACCCTTAATAATGTTGCATGCAAATCCTATATCTTGAGATTGACGGGGTTATTGTAAGTGTCTCGCTATTGATAGGCAACGTCGGCTATCACTAAAAAAATAGAATTATTAAATTATAGAATAATCAAATATAAGCCCTCATACAAGTCAAGAACTTAAAATTGGTAGACAGGTTCTAAGCAATTGATGTGATTATTTTTTAATTCAAATGTTTTTTAAAGAGTTAATTCAAATGCTTTATAAGTATAAAGCATGGCAAGTGGAGCGATATTAGGAGTGTGTTCGTTAGGGATACATATTCTCCTGAAAATATTTCCACCCTGTTCGTTTCCGGAATCAGCAGCCATCCAACAGTGTTTTTCTCTCACTACGAACCAGCGAACGGTACTTTCAGCCATAATAATCCAGCGAAACGAACAGGCTGTTCAAATCCAGACTCTTTCCATAAACGTTACTCCTAAAAACTGTTTGTTAGCTAACTCGCTTGATTCTTGAAACTAGAACGAGTACTAGAATCAGGAGAAACCAGATTTTAGAAATTTCTCTAGACCAGTACAAAATGACGTTTGGCAACAATTTAATGATTATACTATTAAAATACTTTTGCTACCAAACCCACCATAGGTTAGGGATCCAATTTCTCGGGTTGAGTCCATGCATGGGAGCACTGAAGAACACCCATGCGGCGATGCCGCGGCGCCGTCTGACTCAGCCAGGTAGACAGACTCCTAAAAATAGGAGTCCTTGACCACCCTGCTCTCTGCGGTATGCGGTCACCGTCGACATTAGGAGTACGTCGCTCTCGGTCTTGGTATACTTAATCCATGGCAGCACAAGTGTCAGTCATCAGATGGGCGAATACGGCAAGGTGACGAGGTTGCGACCGTGCACGGACATTTCCATATACGGCAGATCCGCATCCGCCCTTTCCACGTTGACAGTGTATTTTCCTTCGTCCTACGCCGCCGAGCCCGAGCTCCAAAGTTGCCAGCCGCAGGGTTCAAGGAAAGTTGCACGTTACCTTGCGAGATACTGCCTCTTCCGGCTGTAGGTTAAAGATAGCGTACGTGTTTATAATTAACACAAACGTTTTTTTGAACCGATTGGCCAATCAGGTGCTGATAACGTATATACTAGTGCTTAACAACAGAGCAAGTACAGCCTCCAAAATAGAATAGGTCGACTGCACCCTTTTCCTGCCCGTGGCTTCCGGTGGCCGAGATGATAGGCCGGCGTGCGCTGTGAAGGAGGCCCGAATATTTTCTAGGTGTGGTGGATATCTTTTATTATGTATTAGGTAGCTTGTCCGTGCGTTGCTACGGGATAGCTAAACTTTTATAAAAAAAAACACACGGATCGCACGATAAGATAATAATACTATGAAATTAAATACTGATGTTAAAATGACATTTAATCCAAACGGCAAAGTTCATGAAATTAACACAGTCACGAAGAGTGCGATGTCGTAGGCTCACCAACTCTACTGTATAGACCTTTTACAACGTGAACAAATAATGACCTGATAGTTTGAGCATGAACATGTTGTATTGTTAAAAATGATAATGCGAGCGTAATGTTTGTGAATTCAAAACTGAAGCAGCAGACGAAATTTTAGGAAGGGAAATGATGGGAAGGGAAGACAGCGCCGAGCGGTGCGTGCGTGTGTACCTGGATGAGCACAGGAGCCGGCAGTGGGGTGGTCGTGGCAGCAAGGGCCACCCACTCGGTGTTGCCGTCGACTACTGCCACGTCTAAGTCCGAGAGGTCGGGCGGCGCGAGGTACCCGTGCTAACACTGCGGCTACATTTTGGATATGCAAATTAATACTATGAGACGGTATATGTACCATTGAATACACAACTCTTTTTTTCTAAATAAAATTGTCCTTTACCAAGCCATGTTTAAACTATCTTCATAACATTAGACAAAATCAGTTTCACAAACATCACTTAATTTCTATTACAAACTTAGTTTCTTCCTCTCGAGGGGATCCTTTCCGGCAATGCCACCAGTAGCTTCAATTGGGACAATCAAACCTGCAGTTTATTCAAGGCACAGAACAGACCAATGCTTGACCATCAAGAGAATGGTGCAACACACTTGCCGCCAGGAGCGCCAGCTGGGATACTAAAATTATATAGAGTTATTAGTTTCCCCAATGCCCAAAGAGTAGCATAGGTAAACATATTCAGGATGGCATGTTTTCTATCACAAATTCACATTTTAGCTAAAGATTCAAAATCATCTATCATATATCCATCAATTATCTCGGCTAGCTGAGACCAAACCTCCCTAGCTACAGCTAGCAGATTTCTCCATTTCTAGCATTGTTCGAAGTCTACACTTACACAGGTACAAAATCCACCATGCCATTAGCTTAGATGAATCACCGGGGTGTGTTGCAACGGGAACAAAATAATACAATGATGATTCAAGTTTGAACATGTCTGTCATTCTCACAAAAAAGCTCCCAGGTACATGTTATCAAAAGTCTTAATTCCCTCCTAATAAAGTGATACACTGAGATTTTAATGTCATACATAAGACAAATTCCATACCAACACTGCTCTTCTTAACCCTAGATCCACATGTTTGCATGTCTAACAGAGCTCCAACCCCACCACGCTCATGTACTCGCATCTTTGTGTTGGAGCCGCCTTGCCATTGCGGGATTGCAATCTAGACCTACTTAAAATGAAGGGGAAAAAATTCATTACAGAAGGAACATCACATATGTTCTTGTGAGTTTAGAAACTTCTATTGTTACCTTTCTAACATTATGACAATACGAGAAATAGCCCCATGCATGATTTTATTTCAACATACCCATACGGGGTAGCAAGCAAAAACATTTACAATGGGTACATGGCACAATATGCAAGTCCATTATATAGCGAGTCCATTACCAAATTAGGCATTAATTTAAAAAATCAATTCAACTAACATATATCAAGCAGAGTTTATAAGCATGGTTAAAACAGTATAGTGGCTCATTGGATGATCTCCTAGTGCCAACCGTCGTAAAGGGTGAAGGCACTACTATTTCTCTCTTCCAAAATTGTCTTTTTGTCAAAATATAAGTGGTTTCATAGTATCATTTTATTTTGACAGGTACTGTCATTGCTCCATGTTTCATTAATGGAGTTTGCTGGTTTACTGATCTTCTCTCTCTCTCAGCTTGGTACCTTAGCAACACATCAGTTAGTCTTCATATACATGAATTAAACAAGAATAAATTTAACCCCAAATTTCCCAGCAACCTGGTATCTTAGCAGCACATCAATTAGTCTTCATATACATGAATTAAACAAAAATAAAATTAACCCCAAATATCCCAGAAGCACTGCTAGTTAATAAATCAATCTTGTAAGAACCAAATCTAATTGGAATTTGAGTGCCATAACCACATACCTCACTGTGTAATTTGCAGGATGGCATAAATCCAGAAATAACTTGCAATGCCTTGAAGCAGATTAAAACATGTGATTCGTGATTACAATTGCAATCTTTCTGAACACCTAGGACTGGACAAGGTGCTCAGGTTCACGGGGAGGGCAGATGGCATGACAGGGTCACCAACTATCGCCACAGTTGATCATAATGCTGTGCTTGAACAAAAAATTACCATCTCAACAGTCACTGCCTATTGGGATGAAACCGCCAGTGTGCCCGCATAGCTGGTCATGATCTGCCATTTTGACAAGATTGACAAGCTTGCATAGGCTGCAATCAGCGAGAAATTAATGAAACAAATAAAAGCTAATGAAAAGGGAGTTAGATACGTATTAGTGAATCTGATGGTTAGCACATTTGTATTACTCTCAGTATGTTAAGAAGCTTAAATTTGACAGTGAGAAAATTAATATACACCCTCTCCAACTGAACTAAATATATATAGATCTCTGCAAATACTTATTTTGCACAACCAAACCATTCAATTTAGCAAGGAAAAAAAACCTTTTTTGCATACAGTTCTCATATTCATTCTACCTGGTACTAAAAAATAGAATAGCTGAGATCTAGACATGAAGTTTTAAAGGATAGAATAGAGTCACAATACAAGCAACTACAGATTCGCTAGTACATTCCACGAAATCTGAATGAAAAGGGAGTTAGATACATATAGATCTCTGCAGATCCTTATTTTGCACAACCAAACCATTCAATTTAGCAAGGAAAAAAATCTACCATCACATCCATTCCAATGAAACCTGAAGGCTCTCTATTATCATTATTTAGCTGTGCCAAAAACACTAAGCTACATCCATTTATCAGTGATCCAAATTTCCTTTTCAATTGATATATAACAAACAAAATTGGGGATGGTGCTCCTAAATTTTCATAACCATGCCTTTATGGATCAACGAAGATGGCTAAAAACTCACTCTGTTATGTCACCAGAAGCATGGAGGAGCCATCAAGGACAATATCATGCATGTTTCCAAATCCGTCTAGGAACACCACGACCCTGCAGGTGTTCATGTCCACACTTCATCAAAGAGGAACTGCTCTTGCTGATCTTTGAGGTCTTGTGTTGGAAAAAATGCAGATTGCCAATACTATTTCTACATAAAGTAAATGCCAACACTATCTCTACATAAAGTAAATGCAGATACGTACTTATGAAGCAAGAGTTACAGTTAAAAAATTAGTGTGTTAGTAAAGATGATCCTCACACTTAGCAACAGCCAAAAATATTTGGAAACTCATATACGAAATATCAATCACAATGATTTTTTTCTTCAAATGGCACAAATAAAATACAGAGTACCTTTTCTGCATACCTTTTCTTTGTGTATGCGTACCTTTTCTGCAAACAATTCTCATATTCATTCTACTTGGTACTAAAAAATAGAATAGTTGATATCTTTACATGAAGTTTTAAAGGGTAGAGTCACAATACAAGCAACTACAGATTCGCTAGTGCATTCCATGAAATCTGAATATGCCATCTTGACAGTATGGCACTGAACCATGTGGTGGAGATGGTAGTTAATGGGACGGGTGAACTGGCACAAAACATGTGTTCTAAATCAAGAGGGCTAATTTAGCATCTAGTTATGGGCAGTCATTTTAACAAACATAGCAGGTAGAATGTAGCTTACACTGCACTTGGCCACAGACGGGTTCATGCTGCAGCTACTGCAGCGGCAGCCCGCCTCCTCGCCGCTCGAGATGCTGCAGTAGCTTGGCGATTGGCCGGCCATGCTGAAGAATGGAAATGATAAGCCTCATATGTAGCTTGGCTTCACTGCAGCGAAGCAATTCTGGGACACAGTTCAGATTCAGATAGATACAACTTGGCCAATCCTAAATCTCCAAGAGATCACTACACCAATACATATCCCGGGGAAACACTTCCAAACATTCGCGCTGCTGTGCTGCTGGCATATCTGAAAGAGACAAAACAATACCATCTTCAGGAATGACCGAACTACTCTGCAGGTAGCGCTGATGGCCGGCAAGTCTGAAGCTCACCTATGGAGGGTACGCTTGCCGAAGAAAGACAGAGCAATCGCTGATGTATGGTGTTCTATTTCAGCCGATAGGTCCCACTCCCTCTGACGACACCGCCACCACTACTTCACGGGCCACGGCTGCTTCCTACCAAATCTCTCATCTGGGTCATAGTATGACAGAGAGGCTAAGGAATTTAAGATCGAGCAGCAGGACATGGAGAAGGATGTTGCTTAGGGATTTCAAATAATTGATTCAGGGATATGGAGACTCACCTTTGAAAGATCGCTGGAGCTTGCACCAACAACTGCGCCATCGCCGTCGCTGCCGCGTGCAAGCGCCTCTGTCCCGCTGTAGTTGATTCCGGCGCCGGCGGCCACACCGAGGCTGGGCCATACCGTACTTCCGCTTGGCCGTTGCTAGCAGCCCGGCATCCCGCGTCGTGGTCTCCAGCCGTGTCATGGCCTCCCTGGTGCCACCGTGTCCTGGCCTCCTCGCCGGCTTCCGTGCGGCGTCTGGCGGCGGGGCGGCGAGCTGGGGGTGAGGGTGACGATGGGGAGCGGCCGACGGTGGTCGGCCACGCGTGATGGCGATGACGGCCGCACAAGATCGGTGGTGTCGCGAAACTGCCGGGCGGCCGAATCAGGGGAGCGAGGTTTCCTTCTGTGACTGCCGGAGCGAGGTTTCCTTTTGCGACTGTAGGGTTTGGAGCGGAGGCGGATAGAGGGAATGGGGCAGGGCGATCGGCAGAGTGAGGATCGCACGGGCGGGCAGGGAGGTGAGGTGAAAATTTGTCGCACCAAAACGATGTCTTATCTTTAGTCTTTATAGTTGTGAGAGATTTGCTTTTTGATAGTGCTATTTTTTTATGTTGATTTGCTTTACAATGTACTCAGACGTGAGACACATAGCCGGCTGCCCTCATATCGTACGCTCGCGTCGGCGCCGCGTCGCCAGTCGCTGCCTCGCGCCTCTGCACCAGCCCGGCTACAGCTTCAGCATCGAGTTGCTGCCTCTGCACTTGACGTGCCACCGTTTTTGGATTGCGATCGGTTTCGGTACTAAACATTATCTTCGGAGATTGAATATTGGAGTAGATGATCGGCCACGAAGACCAACCAGTACGATACTAGTGGCTTCCTTCCGTGGATTGTGGGCTTTTGAGGCAGGCCATCGCTGCGTCAGGCCAACTAGCCACCAGACATGAGACAGCGTCCCTCCCAGCCATTAAATCTATCAGTACTTGATTATATTTCAGGTATATACACATAATATATTAGTCTTTTATATAAATTTAGGTATGACGGCCGCCGGACCATGCCAGACAGCTGCCTCCGCCCATGTGCGTGCGTTGTGCCACTTTTGAGACGGTGAGGGAGCTAACGGCAGGCCGGCAGCGTAAGTACTTTCTCAGTTCCTTTGTAAGTGATGTTATAATATTCGTTCTGGTCAAACTATCTGAAAATTGATTAAGTTTATAAAACAAATTAACTATCTTTAAATAAGTTTATTATGAAAATAGATTCAACGATCTATCTTAAATATACTAATATGTACTCCTAAAAATAGATAAAACACTTGAGACATGCGCTTAAAATATGCGTGTATAGTCATCGCAAGACACAACATATGCAACATCCAGATCTCACATACGTATGAAACACCTGAAACACTTGGATGCGTTTGAAACATGCATGTTATGCAACATCATGATGAAACACTTGAAACATACTTTTAAAACAACTGAAACACTCGAAAACATACGCTTGCAACACACGTATATTATTATTGCAACATCACAGATCAACTTTTACAACATCCAGAAGAAACGCTTGAAGCATAAGTGAAATGCCTGAAACAATCGAAACACGACGTCGCCGGCGGCCATGGCCTACTTGATGGGGACTGCGGTGGGGGATGGGGCGCGGCCTCGGCCGGGGCTTGGCCGGCCGGTGCACGGCGCAGTGCAGGGCTGCGAGCTGAGCTCCACCTGCTCCTGCGTCGTCACCTGTCTGTCCGCCTGCTGCGCCGACCCATTGCTCTATCGCTTCGACGCCCTGTTCGCCATGCTCGTCAAGCAAGGCTCCTCCTCCGGTGCTAGCGACCTGCACGGGCTACGCTACGCCACCCAATATGGACTAGAAGGCGTGCAAGATGTAGCGCCTGGTGGCTGCCATGACACACGTGCCACGAGTTCGACGCGCGCTCGCCGAGCTAGAGCAGCCCGCACTGGCGCCGGTGCCAGCGGTGTTGCGTCAGGAGCAGCCAGGCAGAGTGCGCACGTCGCGTGGCTAGGCAGAAAGTGGAGTGCCTCCGTGTGTCCGTCATGTGCATGAGAAGGAGCCACGTCGCTAATAAAAGAACGATACAGACGAACTGAAGTTGGGAGCAGGCTAGTGGGCCGGTCTGCAGGCCTAGCTAGGAGCATCCGGGGGCACGGACGAGGGACGAACGCCCGCGAAGGAGTATTAGCATTTAAAAATAGATTATGAGGGCCATAAAATAGTCATAGATAATAATTTGTTATCACCGTTAGAAGCAAAAACATCAATAGTCTCATGCAGGGATGGTTCTTACGTTGGGGTACGCTGATCTCATGGAGCCGCCTCTCTAAAATTTTTGTTATGGCTGCTTTGAGAAAAAGGAACCGGAGGTTGAAGATGAACTTTTAGCCCTCCTAAACTTTCATCCTAAATCCGTCCCAGGTCTCATGTTAGTTAAAATGGGTTATTACTATTTGCCGCATACCAATAGGGTTTGTCTTCTTCGGCTATTTGTCGAAGCGTCAACATGAATGATATGGTGTCATGTATGCTTAATTCATCTTTCTAGAATTGCACAAACTATATGCAACCCAAAAAAAAATAGATCCCTCTGTTATTTGAGAACCGCATCTATGCCTTTTTTCTTGAGCTCAGATCCTATACAGCCACTTGCTCTACAAGCTGCAACAAGTCTGATGTCCCCAACATCCAACAACGACCCCGAACCACGGATGCCCAAATTAAACCAACTACTATCGGTGGATATAGAAAATCTGTTGACAGCGGGGATCTATATGTATGAGCCTTCTGTCAGACTAAAAAAATATTTCAAAGCTGATATATATTAAGAAAAACATGACACTTTGACAAACAAGGAAAAGTAAAATTGATTCATTTTTAAAATTTCTTTGTTAATCATAGAGTATAGACATAAACGTCCGCAAATTAACACTATACACGTACAATCACCCTAAGAATGCTCACATATAAATCCTACTTCTATGAGCATATTCGAAGAGTGATAGACATATCTTGATATTGGCAGAGTCATTGTAAGTGTCTCACTGTTGACAGACATATCAAATAAGATAATATCATTAAATTATAGAATAAATCAAATGTAAGTACTTGTACCAAGTCAAGAACTTAAAATTAGGTAGACATGTTCTAAGGACATGTTTGGATTACAACCGAATTATTAATATGGATATGTATAAGATTATTAAAATCAGGTTTATGGGTTTCAATAATTACTGTGTTTAGATCCCTAGATTATTTTTGTTAAAGTAAGAAATATTTATAATCACCAAAAAGCAGGTCTCACTTAGATTATACAATTATTGTAATCTAGATGTTGATTATAATAGCGGTAATGCTTAGTTGAGGACATCTGTCCGTCCGGACGGACCGACCCGCGTGGCATGTTCACCAAGAAAAAAAAGAGGGGCACATGTTGCAATCATAGGGCCCGCACCCATCCTTTTCGCAGTTAACGCATAGGAGCCTGTGCGACCACTTGCTTGGCGTGGGGAGCATGCGGCGCGTGGGGCCGTGCATGCGCGGTGACCAAAGAGAGAGAATGACTGATGCTGGGAATTTGTGAGAGGAGCGTGGGGCCCACATCATGCACAATTTTCTCCTGTGACTAGCGATCATGTGCATCGAACTCCGCGCTAGCGTATGCTTTTCGGGTGTATGTTTTGTATGTTTCATCCGGATGTTGTATGTGTTTCATTTGGATGTTGCATATGTTGCAATAGCTATACACGTATGTTGTAAGTGTATCTTTCAAATGTTTCAGTTGTTTTATCTAGATACTGCATGTTTTATCTGGATGCTGCATATGTTGCAGTGGCTATACATGAATGTTGCAAGTTTATCCAATGTTTCACATGTTTCATACATATGTTGCAAGTGTTTTATATGAATGTTGTATATGTTACAGTAGCTATACACATATGTTGCAAGCGTATGTTTCAATTTGTTTCACCTTGTTTTAGATGTTGCAGCAAGTGCTGCTCTCCATGTGCTCTAACTCACGGGCATGCACGCGTTGTAGGATGTGCATGCAATGGGTGGTCAGTGTCCAAACTGCTGAGCACTCACTGGTCAAAGTGCATGCGTGCATGCAGAGCACCAGAGTGGGCCAGCACCCAACAGATGCAGAACAGAGGACCTGCACCACCAAGCGTGGCCCCCACAGTGCAGCATGCAGCCGTATCAACACATGGGTACATGCGCTGTGCTCTCTCTCTCATGCAGCTGGTGGGGCCCATTAACATGCTCTCTCGTTCAGACGCAGCAAGAGGAGGCGTGTGTTCCAAAAAAAACAAGAGGAGGCGCTGGGGCGCAGCAGGCGCAACAGCATGACCTCAGCCTATTTAATGGATTATTATAATCATAATGGATCTAAACATGGTCTAATGGCAGCTCTAACAATGAGTTATATATATGAGCTAGCACGAAGCATATTATTATTTTATATTTTAATAAAAGTGAGAGAAAAAAAAACTATTTATTGATCAAGAGCTAGTCTGCTACACATATTTTAAGACTATGTGAGAGTGTTACATGGTACTATTTATACTATGAGCTATGTAATAAAGTTAGCATCATTAGGGAAGTTGTCTTAGAAAGTTGTAATTAGCTTATATACCGGGTGCCCTAAGTAATCGATGCGATTCTTTTTTGATTCGAATGCTTTAGTAGTAAAGCATGGCGGATGGAGCGAGACCAGGTTTAGAGGGATCCAATTTCTCGGGCGTAGCCCATGCATGTGAGCACCCATGCGGCGATGCCGCGGTGCCGTCTGACTCAGCCAGGTAGACAGACTCCTAAAAATAGGAGTCCTTGAGTGCGGTCACCGTCATTAGGAATACGTCGCTCTCGGTCTTGGTATACTCCTATATACTTTAATAATCTCTATAGCAGCACAAGTGTCAATCATCAGATGGCGAATACGGCAAGGTGACGATGTTGCAGCCGTGCAGGGACATTTCCATATGCGGCAGATCCGCGATCCGCCCTTTCCCGGTTGACACCTTTTTTCCCCTTCGTCCTACGCCGCCGAGCCCGAGCTCCAAAGCAAAGTTGCCAGCCGCAGGGTTCAAGGAAAGTTGCACGTTACCTTGCGAGAAACTGTCTCTTCCAGCTGCCGGTTAAAGGTGGCGTACGTGCTGAATCAGGTGCTGATAACAGTGCTGAACAACAGAACAAGTACAGCCTCCAAAATAGAATACTAGTACTAGGGGGCTGTTTAGTTGGCAAAAATTTTGGCGAAATGCTACTGTAGCAGTTTCGTTGTTATTTGGCAAATATTGTCCAATCATGGTCTAATTAGGCTTAAAATATTTGTCTCGTCCATTTCGTCTAAACTGTGTAATTAGTTTTATTTTTTATCTATATTTAATGCTTCATGCATGCGTTTAAAGATTCGATGTGACGGAGAATCTGAAAATTTTGGCAAAATTCTTGGCAACTAAACGGTACCTAGTACGTCGACTGCACCATTTTCCTACCTGGGACTCTGGGAGGTCCTGCACGTCCACGTGGATGTGGCTGCCCGTGGTCGAGATGATAGGTGTGCGTGCGCTGCGCCACTTTTTGAGATGGCGAGGGCGAGCTAGCGGTAGCGGAGCGTGACGCGCACGCGCCTGCATGCTTCCACGTCCCACTACGCCACTCCCGAATGCCGCCGTCGGACAGTCGACCGACAGGCCCCCAGAGCAGGCCGATATTAGCACAATGCCTAAGCTTGGTTCCAAAAGCATGCATTGTGCTTATATTCATACATTGTTTACAATTATTACAAATACTCTCCAATTAAGCAAGCAAGCTCACCAAAAAAGGTGCTATGGTTTGAAAAAGATATTAATACATTGGCTTTAAATTAAACACTTGTCATTATGCAATAACATAGAGAAAATTCAGTAAATTAAATCCCAAAGTGTCTTTCTTTCAAAAAAAAAATCCCAAAGTGTCATTGTTGGTCGCAGAGAAAAAATCAGGCATCCAATATGACGAATCAGGGGTTAGAGATAATAAATATGCAGCCTATACTTTATCCAATGATTCAATTATCGATGTTCTTTCATCACTCCAAATGTGTTTTGAACTGGTTCCAGAACGTTGGATCTTACGGTATGGCCAATACTTTGAGGTTGATCATTGGATTTGATATAAGGACTTAACTCTGATTTCGGTATTCAATAAGATTTTGTTCATCTAGAACATCGTCTGCATTGAGGAAAGCCACTACGAAAGAAGATGATGGAAGAATCTACTATACTGAGTTTTAATATAGTTCCCAACTTCTGGTCATGAATGCTATTATTCCAGAACAATAAAAGAGATGACATGAATGCATAGGATTAGGATGAAAATTACTTAAATGAAATGAATTTCACTAGAATAGAACTAAAAGAATAAAGTTTTTTGATTGGATAGAGATAGAAATAATTCAATTTAGTTGAATAAGGACTTGCAATCTGATTAAACATAACGGCCAATAGCTATGACATGCTGGGGATGGATCAGACAGTATGAATGAATGAAATACGGCAGATGGGTTAAATAAAAAAAAAGGCAAACTGGCAAAGACATGGACTCGTAAAGAAATGAACCTAACCAAGAGAGGCTAAACAGAGGATTTTAAATACTCGATGAATAGAGGGCATCATTTTCTTTTTAAGTGTGGGTCCTTTGCTTCATTTTTCAAAACCCGGTATAGATGCAAACACTCTTTTAACCTAAAAATACTAAAAAAGATACATCCTAAACTATTATTTTTAGAAACTAATCCTTTAAGTCATGCCATAGGCTATTGCGCGACTCGGCACTATGATTACACTATATACACCCTCCATCTCTTTTTAAATATTATCTATATTAAGTTTGACTATATTTATAAAAAAATATTAGTAATATTTATATAAATAAGTGTATTATTAAAATATATTCAATGATTATATAGTAATATTTATTACACAACATAAATATTAGTATTTCGTTGTATATATTTGATCAAAGTTGAGTATGTTCGACACCTTGATATACTAGTATAATGCCCGTGCTAACGCTACGGTGACATTTGGTAGTGCAAATGAAACATAGCGGCTGGCATGGCATCCCAAGGAACGCGATCTCCACGGTGTTGCCACTGCTGCTGCCCATCTCGACCTCGTGTATGGCCGCGACGGTGAGCAGCAGCTAATGCACCAGCTGCGCGAGGTGGAAGCTGAGACTCCGGGTTGTAGGCCATGAAGCGTGCGTAGTCCTGGGTGGCATCTCCTCGACCGTAGAGTTGCTCTTGAACATCTAGAACCAGCTAACCCACCCAACCCAATCTTATGAAATCCATTTATATTGATTCATAACTGGGTGGGCAAAAAACCATCCAAATACGTATAAACTCGCCCAGCCCCAAAAGTAAACAATAACCACCCTCAATGAAGGAGTGGGCTCTTTTCAGCATAACAAACCATCTACTACCTCGCGGCTTTCATAACTTCCAGCAAAAGGAAAACCACATTAAGCATTCAGACATATGAGCACTTTATGAATGAGGGCAAGGTTACAAGTGAAGCAGAAGCCTTTGCAGAATCTATCAGGGAATATGGTACAAGAGAAATCATTTGAAGGTACAGAGTGAAAAGAACAACACTTTATGCACGCAGCTCATCTCCAAATCACCGAAATATGATCCTGCTGTGAGATCCAACATGAAGCAACTTTTGTTTGTCAAAGCTCCCAAACATGTCACTCTTGGCCCCTCAATTGTAGATGTGTCCCTGCAGAAATTCACTAATAAATTAAAGAAATATTACCAGATGATCAAGAGCTATCCATGTTTTAGTAGCTTTAAATATATACAATTTTCATATGTAACTAACCTCACTGACAAGTGAGTCACTATGCCCGTCAGGTAGCAAGTACTTGTTCAAAAGCTCTTGCAGGAAGACAAAGACAACATACTCATCTTGCTCAGCCCTAGCACCTTCAATTGTTAAGGAAGAGGCCTCACGCGCGATACGTTTTTATTATGAACTTCACTTACACATCAATTTTCGTTAACACATAAAACAAAATACCACTGTTATTCCCAGAATGTTCATTTCAAGGTGTTCTGCCTTAACTGGAAGATGCAACATGAAAAACAAAATAGGAAGAAAGCATACCATGACCCTGTTGTGAGATCCAACATGAAGCAATGAATATTTGGGCCTTGGCACTGAAGGAGGGGTGTTCACAGCTGTTGTGCCGCAGAGAAGAACACACTTTCATTCTGCATGTTGCTGCTGCTATCTGAAACCTCATTGTATCTCTGTCGATCCATGATCAAGATATCCACTACCAATTGTCTGCCTTCTTGCTAGAAACATGTGTCTGTTTGTGCTTGCGTCCTTAGGTTCATCTCAGACCGAGTCTCATCTAAACGTACTGTGGGCGCTAGGAACTCTCCAGCCTTCTGAATTCCAAATGTTTAATAGATTTATTGGTGGTAACTAACAATTCATTTTCTGTGAAAAGATGCTATGGTAGAAGAAATAAAAACATATTTCATGAGCCTCACCTACATCAATGGCATACACTTTCAAAGTTGAAAGATCCTTCCTGATATGCTGAAAAGATAAAAACATCAAAATGAGGATTATAAATAAGTGTATTATTAAAATATATTCAATGATTATCTAGTAATATTTATTACACAACATAAATATTAGTATTTCGTTGTATATATTTGATCAAAGTTGAGTATGTTCGACACCTTGATATATGAGAATGGCATTTAGAAAGGACGGATGGTGTACTGATATGTGATTATAAATGTTTTCACAAAAAAAAAGATATGTGATTATAAATGAACACGCTGGCCAGTTTTTACGTGTATCGTATGGGCCACGTCAATTCAGTTGACTCATGTTGTTGGGCTTGACGTGACTTTCAAACTGGGTCACTCCTTTCTTCTCTGGTTCATTTTTATTTTCTGATTTTTTTTATGTTGATAGATCAAACAAAACACTTAGGGACCTCTAAAAATATTGCAATTTTTTAAATAGATGCTAAAAATCAAGGGTAACCCATTTTGCATGGATCTACCTTCATTGCTTCTTTGATTTTGAAATTAAAATTCTTCCCATAAAGCTATATTTGAGTTTTTGCTTTAAGGTATTTACTATTTAGCCCCAAAAATGTCTCAAAGATCTAGAAAAAATCCTGTAAATTCATGGTCGAAGAAGTGTTATTTTTGTCATGTAATTTCTTACATATGTACTCAGGTAAAATCCAAAGTTCCTTAATAAAGCACATGCTCCAAATTATGTTTTAATTCAAAATTAAATTTAAAATGATTTGAAATGAGTTTAACATTTTTATAGATGCTAAAGATTTGATGGTACGTGCTGCTAGCCCACTATTTTAAATTCAGGACTCAAAGGTTCTTTTCTAGCGCGATCAAAGGTCTATTCTAGTTTCTGATCAGATGGCCTATGTCCCTCTCCTCCACGCCGTGATGCTACAAAAAGTTCTATCGATGACGTGGCATGGCTATTATGCGCTGGAATGTGCTAGATCTAGAGTATTTAGATAAGTGGTGTTTTGGACATTGACAAGGTCAGAATAGATATCATGATGTACCTGGTTTGCATTTCCTAGTGTTGTGGAAAATATTGTGTTGATTTTTGTTAGCGAATCAGACAGTTGGTTTTTCCTTTGTTGTTGGCAAACAAAAAAACTGACTTGTAACCATACCGAAAAGGATCTGTTTCTTGATTTTCCCAACAAAAAACCACTGATGCACATAATAAATAAGATAAATCACAAGATCATTTTCATGGAAAAAAAACCATAACTGAGAACTGATTGAACCGATCTACAAGGCCATGTACCATGACTTTAACATTAACAAAAGAGAGGGCATGTAATGAAACCAACAAAACGCAAGCTTGCAAGGTTGAAAGAACAGGGTGGGGAGGGACTCATGTCGACAGGCTCCCGCCACCCTGCTGCCAGAGGTTGATGATATCGGTGGCCTGGTTGAGAAGGATGATCATCTGCTTCTGTGAGATCCACTCTTTCTCTTCCAACTTCGCTCTAAGCTCCTCCCACGCGTCTTTCCGCGGCCAAAAGTAGTATGGGCTTAATGGGATGCTGCCATAGCCAGGAACCAATTGGTCGAGTGCTATGCCGATGTTCTTCTCCATCCAGATGAACTTGAGTACCAGCGTCGGGTCCTGTCTCTCGGGCACCACCACCTTATTCTGCAATACAAGATTCAGGTCATCTCAATTTTCATTCTGATGATGAAACAAAAATATCTCCATCCTAGTAAAGCTAAGTGTGCGGTTTTAACACAACCCACATCACAAAAATAAGCGGGAAACATCAAATGTTGAAGCTATGTTCCCCTTTTGTTAGCTTTGTGATGCTGCTACCATTGGTATTTCAGCACCAAAACCCACTTCTTAGTGTTCTAAAGTGTAATTTTGATAAAACCATAGAGTCGTTTTAGTTCAATATAAACAACTATGCTTCGACAATGAAAACAAAGACTATTCATATATACCACTCAGGAACTGAATTACAGACGCTCTCATTACATTCACATACGCAACATTTCAGCGCATCAGAATATATAGCTCCTTTCCATATAAGCAACAGATATGGCACAACAGCAAGCTCAGGTAATATTTTTCAACATGTATACATCATTGTCAGTGGAAGCTCCAGGCTTCGCCAGAACATGGCCCAGAGGCGCCTAGCTAACCTGAATTGTCCCTTCTATAAGTTGTTACCAAATTCATAGTAAACAGTAAGCTACCCAAGGGCAATTGGTGTTACACAACGTTGAACCTAATCAATTCAACTATTCAAGAGCCAAAATTGATGAATCAGGGTCCAATTCGTTGGGATTGAGTTCTAATGAGCCTGGTGTAGTTAGAGAGACCAACGAAACATCACTTTTAACTGCATAATTTCCAGTTGTACAGACAACGACAGAGCCGGGTAAGTAGCTCGAATCCTAGTGGGTTCGAAAGGCCATTACCTCCGCTTCCTCCTCGTCGACCGCATCCACACCTCCACCTAGCTGCACCTCTTCTTCCTCTGCCCCGACGGCATCGGCGGCGGCAGCGGCGACCACGCTGCGGAGAGAGCGAAGTGGCAGCCTCCTGCTCTTGAAACCGACGGTGCGAGAGCAGGGGCTGGACGAGTCGGCGGCCAGGGAGGTGGAAGGCCAGGGCGGCGAGACGCGGGCGCGCGGGGACAAGGCCGGCGTGGTCGTGGGGTGCACGGCCATTGGGAGCATGGTGTCGGGCCAAGGTTCTTCCTCCGCGGATAAGAAGAACAAGGAACCTGTGCGAGAGGCTTCTTATCTTCCTTGCCCCTTTTCTCTTCCTGACTGGGAGAAACCGAGCGGGCTGGACAAAATTTGGACCAGGCCTGTCATGGGCTTGACCTGTTTGAAGCGCAGGCCCAACATGCTGCGAAGGCCCTATCGATATCCGTCTGCTCTATTGTTTCAACGTAAAAAAGGACCTCCTTTCAGTTTCAGAACGACAGAATACAAAGAGTCAAAGACCAATATACAGTGCGAAGTACGTACATTATCAGTAGTATAATGCCACAATATACAAACTTAAACAGTTGGATTCTAAGATATATCAATCTGTTCGCTTGAGCTTTCAGCCGCTTATTTTTAGTCGGCCAGCAGTGTTTTTCTCTCACGACAAATCAGTCAACAGTACTTTTAGCCGCTTATTTTCAGTCAAGAGATCAGGCTGTATGGGCTCAGATGAAAAAAAAAAAAAGGAGTTCTTCCCATTTCGATTAGCTCCACTATACTTTTTTCTCGAATACACAGGAGCATTACGTATCATTGTATTAAGAAGATAGAAGTTTTAATAAAATACAAGAGCATTGCGTATCATTAGCTCCACTATACTGCTGATGACAGTGGTCGTCGAATTACATACAGAGCAAAGACGAGACGCTCTGGTCACTGTTCTACAGTCTACAAGAAGCTTTGGCAACTGATGAACGAGTAACAGATTCTAAATTCGGTACAACCATCTTCCTCGCATGTTTAATCAGGGTGCTGTCAGATTTAACCCAAGAGCGCGATTTAACCATCAATCAACATTAGTAGTAGTTCGATCTTATTTTTCCGAAGTAACTAGCTATTTACTGTGTCATTTCCTGGGCTGCATGCCGGCGAACATGTCCAGGGCTCACGGATCAGAAGTCCAGCGCCGGAGAGTAGGCCTCGGGCGCGGGCACAGCGACGACTGACGTCGAGAACGAGGCCGACGACGTCGAGTACGCCTCGGACGCGGGCACAGCGACTGACGCCTGCAACGACGCCGACGAGGAGTATGCCTCGAGCGCGGGCATCATCGCCACTGACGTCGTCTGCAACGACGCCGGAGACGAGTACGCCTCGAGCGCGGGCATCGCCACTGACGTCTGCAGCGACGCCGAAGACGGGTACGCCTCGGGAGCGGGCACTGCCACTGATGATGTCGGCAGCGACGACGAGTTTACCAGGTTCATTATGCTGTCCCAGTAGTTCTTCTCCTCCTCCGTCTCCTGCAGCCCGGCGTCCGCCTCGGCCGCGCCCTCGTCGCCCCTCGTCGCCGGCCTCAGATCCTGCTGGCTCAAGGAGCCGTCGAGAAGCAGGCCCGTGAACCCCGCCGCGGCGAAGCCTGCGTCAGCGACATTGACAACGTGATCGCCCCACTGCTGCTGCTGCTCCTTGCACGCCACCTCGTATGCCTGCATGGGCTGCATGGCGGCGCGCGCGGCCGCGGCGCCGTGCGCCTCCTGCAGGACCGAGGCGAGTGCCGCGCTCTCAGAGAAGCTCAGCGTGGACGTCGGCGAGTCGTGCCGGTGCGCCGCGGCGGCTCCGGGCATGTGCGGCGGCGCCGAGACGGACGCGGACGCGGAGGCGGCGGAGGCCGCGAGCGCGCGCAACCTGGCCTCGCGCGCCAGGCGCGCCTCGGCCTCGAGCCTGGCGCTCTCCCACTGCGCCGTGTGGCTGAGGTGCGCCGCGGCCCTGGCGTGCTGCACGCTCGCGGCACCGCCGCTGGCGCCGGCCCCTCCCCCTCCGCCTGTCCCGAGAGCGTCGGAGCGCGGCTTGTGCGTGACCGGGTCGATGCCCATCTTGGCCAGCCGCTTCTTGAGGTGCGTGTTCCAGTAGTTCTTGATCTCGTTGTCGGTGCGCTTCGGGAGGTGCGTCGCGATCGCCGACCACCTGCATGAACGGCGCGGACGCCATGAAAAAATTCTCAGCATGCAATAGCGCGCGTTGACAAATCTGCATCATCGGCGGCGAGCGTAAAACCACCGCGGGCTTGCGAGACAGTAAACGAGTGCATGGCCTGGCACAGACACGGTGCAGAGGTGACAGGAACTATGAGTCAAAACGGCAAGAGAGCAGGTGGCTACAGTGGACCTTGGTCCACAGCGACGGACGGGGGCCGCCGGGCTCCTCATTGAATGGCAAGCTTGAATGCCGAATCATGTGGGAAAAAAGAAAGCAAAATTCGGGGAAGAGCCTCCCGTGGCCCAGCTTTCTCACGCTTTTTCCCGAGATGATGCCTATGCATTGATGGATCAATTCGCGCAAGCTCAGCAGTTGGTGTTGGACAGGCGAAAGATGAACAATGCACTACGATAACTCTACTGTATACTAGAGAACAAGTTTACATGGCTCCTTTTGTACGGATATACTACTGCTAAGGTTCAAATTTTCCAGTTACTTGTGGAGTAGTACTTGCTAGGTGCCAAAATGTATTGTTGGTTCATGTAAAACCGCTGCGAAAAAACATGTGTAAGGTAACTAGAGCGTACTCCGAGAAAAAAACTTGACATGTGTCCCCATCTTGTGGTGCTCCTGGCCTAGGTACCCGCTCATGCATTACCTAATCCTCATAAATGTGCAAGACTAGTGTGTGGGACGGACGCTAGTGAGTTCTTGACCAGCTGCTCGAGCTACCAGTCAAAATTCGTGCGATTAACTGAATTCCGGGTGCAGCCGTGCAGGGCGGTGCTAGGACACTAGTAATCCATGGATCGAGGCGAGCCCTCACCTGTTGCCGAGCAGCGCGTGGAGCTGGATGATGGTCTGCTCCTCCTGCAGGCTGAACTTGCCCCGCTTGATGTCCGGCCGGAGGTAGTTCGTCCACCGGAGGCGGCAGCTCTTGCCGCACCGCTGCAGCCCTGCGCCACGGCCATTCATTCGCATGCATGTCAGTGGAGTACGAAGGAGCGAAACCAGACAGCGTAGCCGAACGCCGCTGGCTGAACCGCGCAGGACTACGATTGCTGGTACTAGCTTGCGATCGAGCTCACCGGCTTTGGCGGGCAGCGAGCGCCAGCAGCCGTGGCCGTGCTGCTCAATGTAGGCGAGCAGCTTCTGGTCCTCCTCCGGCGTCCACGGCCCCTTCTTCAGCCCATCCTTCTCGCAGCACGGCGATCGCCCCATCGCCCGCCCGCGTCCGACTGCACTGAGCCTGCGCTGCAGCACAACACAACCCTCGCCGCCTGATCCTCCTCCCTCTCGCGCGGCCTCCCTCACAGTCACAGCAATTCAGCCTCGCTCGTCGCTCCTTTCCCCTTAATACCCCAGGGGATCGGCGCAATTGACTGCTCCGGATCCTCCTTTCCTTCTGGCAGCAGGGCGCCAGAGTGACTACTACGAGCGCTGCGCAGGCTGCAGCAATTGCCAGTGAGCAGAGGCAGAGCAGGGGGGTGCCAAAGCGAGAAAGCGACGCACTGATCACCGAGGCGTGGTGCGCCGAGGTCGGTGTGCGGCATAAATAGAGTAGTAGTAGTAGAGGAAGGAAAGGGGCGGCCGGGGCGTGGCGGTGGCGTTTGCCTGTATTGGGGGCCGGCACGATATCTTCTTCGGGCGCCGCGATCCCGGCGCAGACAGGGCCCCGGCTGTCAGCGTGGCGTGGCGCGCGAGGGCAGTGCGGGGATTTCGCCACCGCGCGTTCGCGTTCGCGTTCTCGCACCCCCGGCGCGGAAGCGTCGCTGCCAATTGCGATCCACCCGATCAGAGGGCGAGCATTTAACACTCGGCTTGGGGGGCCGGCCCGCCGGGGGCTCGGGGGGCCTCTGCTGCTCTGATGGTCCAGATTCCCGGCTGTCTTCTCTGCTTTCCTTGCCTTGCGCACCGTGGTGTGGACGCCGCATGCACGGCGTATCGATCGTGTTCCCCGCCCCCGCCCGGCCCCCGTGCGTGCGTGCCCCATCGCCGACCCGGCACGACGCCGCGGCCCTACTCCTCCGCCGCCGCGCGATCGGCCATAAGCGGCGCTGCCGCGTCGCTCCTACTAGCAGGCAATGCGAATCTCGCACGGCTCGCTACACCGTATCAGATGATGATGATGATGGTGGTGGTAGGCTCGATTCCAGCGCATAGCAGGAGCGGAAAACTGTGTGATCGATCGTCGCACACGCATCGCACAGTGCGTCTCATCAAAGCACCTACGTACGTTGTTCTATTCTTTGCTTTTGCTGTGGCTTGTGGCCGACGGCGGCGCTCGTCGGTTCTGTGAGAAACGCACCCACGTACCGGTTCGTCCGGCCGGAGCGCCACCGGCCACGTCTTGGGTGGGTCTAGTCCGGCGGGCGCGAGACAGCCGGTGGTGGCCCGGCGACGACGGCGGAGGCACGGCACGGCGCTGCGGGCAGCTAGCGATCGATCCGATCTCGCAATGATTTCGTCCCCGGCCCGTAGGAGCCACAGAAGCTGGGGCTGCGCTGCGCACGACGCGTTCTTCTCCCCACCTCCGTCGCACCAACTTGCAAGAAATTAAGGACTAAACGCCAGCGTCGCCTCTCGCGTGGCGCGAGACGCGGCATTGCTCGGCCGCCGGCGCTGGTCCTGCCTGCTCTGCTGCTTCCGTCCATGATCCGTCGTCGACATGCATGCAAGGGGCAAGGTCCGGTGGCTCTGGACTGGACAGGCGTGGAAGGAAAACCCTTGCCTGTTGCCCTTGCCCCCATCCGTTTCAATTGGACGATTTGACTTGATTGCGATCGATCCCGCGGCGTTTTTGGGGAAACCCTTTTGTTTTACTCATTGATTTCGGCGCCGCGCTCGATCGGAAAGTGGCGTCGGTTTCCAGCTCTCTTTCCTTGCTCGGCTATGGATCCGCCGCGGTGTCGGCTCCTGGTTTACATGCCGATGCGGGCTGCGCTTGCCGTTTCCGGGGAGCGGCGAGTGTCTATCTTGACTGTGGGCACTGGCCGGCCATGCATCGTGCTGATGGCCTGGCGTGGCAGAATTCGTCGCGTATCATGTTCGTATACATGCCCTGGTCAAAATAATGCTGTACTGCTGCTGCTGGAGTGCTGGCTGCTGCGTGCAATAGAATTTGCTGCGTCGAGCCCATGCGTCGTGGGCTCAAAGTGGTTTTCCGAAGGAGATGTCTGGCCAACAACCCGTTGATTTAGCCCCTCGCAACTAAATTTTTTCCATGCACTTGCACTGTCTTATAGCTATATTTACACTGCCTGATTACTATATTGACAATGATTTCTTCAGTATAATTTATTGAACAATGTGATGTAATTTGGAAATAACACAAATATATGCCAAATTTTTCAAAAAAAATATATAAATTATTTCTATGGATTTCAGACATCAGAGAAATATATGGCAAATTATTCACAAATTCCTCAGAAATTTCAAAAAAAAAACAAATACACGCACCAGCATGGTTGCTTGCTTGACGCTGAAGCGGTGTAGCCACAGCAGGTGGTAAGTTGGTGAGAGGACAACAAAGCTACAGCTACCGGCTAGCGGGTGGCTTCTTCCCCGACGTGGGGCCGTCCGATCAGTGTCTGCCAGCGATGTCCTCACGTGCATGCCTCCCCGACTCGCCAAATACTTTCCGCACCGCAACTCTGGGACGGCGACGAGGGAGGCCGTCGCTTCCGCATCGCACGGCCAGAAAACCGGTTGATGACAACCGGCAAACCAACCGGTTGATCATTAGCATTACTGTTTCCGAAATCAGGAGTGCTCATGCTACTGCTGGTGTGTCCTCAGTAAATGCGCTCTGTTGGTTTACTCTTTCAGTAAACTATGGCCATCAGGGAATTTGTCGGTGTTAACCTCTCCCCTGTCCTTTTTTGCCCATACGTAATTAATTACGCGGTTAGTACACTGTACGTCGCCATCAAGCTCGTGAGATGAACCGTGACGATCGCACCACCAGTCTTACGCTTTGTTTAGTTCGCGAAAATTTTTTAGTCGGGTTACTGTAGCACTTTTATTTGTATTTGGCAATTATTGTCTAACCATAGATTAATTAGGCTCAAAAGATTCGTCTCGCAAATTACAGTCAAACCGTGCAATTAATTATTTTTTTATCTATATTTAATATTTTATACATGAATCTAAAGATTCGATGTAATAGAAAATCTTAAAAAAAATTTAGAACTAAACGAGGCCTTAACGCAGCCATGCTAGCAGGCAGCAGCAGCAGTCCAGCAGCACTGGGGATGGAGGACTGGTGCTGTACCGGCACTGAACACCCTGTAAATTCCGCCAACCTGCAATTGCGAGGCCCGGCCGGCGCCCGGCCTGGAGCTGGACCCTGGTGGCGGTACGCCAGATGGCTTTTGCCATTTATTCCGCTGTTTCCCATGGCCATGTCCATGGCCCTTTGCCGCGGGACGGCGAGGACGAGGACCACCGCTTGCAGCGGGGGACGACGGAATCATTCACCGGGCATGTGCGCCTTCTTCCTCCACGAATTTACGATTACCTCGCCTCGTCTCACCTCTGACCTCACTAACAAGCCTGTAATTTTCGTACGGAAACGCCAGCTTTCTGGGCGTGATCAGAGCAATTATCCGAGCCAGGCAGCCAGAGCAGCTCGGCAGACGGTAGAGGCCTCTGCTGCTGGCCTAGCTCTGGTTTAGATTGGGAAAAAATTTCAAACTGATGAATAGTACCATTTTCGTCTTATTTGACAAATATTGTCCAATCGTGGACCAACTAGGCTCAAAAGATTCATCTCGTGATTTTACAATTAAACTGTGTAATTAGTTATTTTTTTTACCTATATTTAATACTTTATGTAAACGGTTAAAAATTGATGTGACGGAGAGAGAGTAAAAAAAGTTGAAATTTTGATGTCATATAAACAAGGGGCTAGTGCCCCCACGCTACGTTATCCTCATGGCTTGCACGCAAGACGGCAGGAGTCACATCACGGCGTAGACCCCAGCCGGCCTTGCTTCGCTTCAGTGGACACTCTTCGGCCTTTCTCTTTCCCCGGCGATGGCACAGCCGTTCCAGACACGCACGGTAGCTAGACCGTCCTGGGCAGCCGTCGATGTCCGATTTGACGGCCGACGTGCGTACGTACGTAGTACGTAGACGTACATCCGCAGCTGCAGATCCAACGGTGCGGCGATTTGGCTGGCCGCTGGCGCTACGAGTAGCGCCGCCGGCCGGTGCTTGATTAGGGCATGGGTGGTGCTGGTAAATGGTCATGCCGTGCGCCAAAGATAAATTGAAAGCTGATCAATCGCCTACTGAAGTAGATCAGTGCCATGGGTACGCGCTAACCCTGTGTCTACTCTGCAACGGGAAAGGAGAACCCGATGCGTCCGGCTGGTTCCCATCGCCCGTCGCCTCGCACCGTTTCGGCAAAGCCGATGTGGACTGTGGAGTGTGGACGACGACGTTTTCTCGGACGGGTAGGGGTAGGTTCCTGAATTGCTCTCGGTCCTAGGAACGGAAAGCAATGTGTGTGCGTGGAAATGGCCACGGCATTAATCAGAGAAGACGCGCCGTATGAAGCATAGCATCACGCAATTACATGGCCTTTCTTTGCTCTTCTTGCGCCATTCGGCTCATTCAAAGGCCTTGTTTAGATGACAAACTTTGGAGGCAAAGTTTGCATAGTAAGTGTCCCGTCACACTGTAGCAATTTTGTTTTTATTTGATAATAATTGTCCAAATATTGATTAATTAGACTTAAAATGTTCGTCTCGCAAAGTACAACAAAACTGTGTAATTAGTTTTTGATTTCATCTATATTTAGTACTCCATATATGTGCCGGTATTTTGATGTGACGGGAAATAGAAATTCTGCATAGTAAATTTGGGAGGCAAACTTTGGAATCTAAACAAGGCCAAAGAGGAAATGACAACCAGCTAGTAGTACTAAAAAAAAGGAAATGACAAAGGGTCCTACAGATTGCGCGTTCAAGTGACAGTGGGCTCCGCCAATGGGTTAAATTCAGGGCGTACAGTACGTACATTATCTCCCCAGCAGCAAAAGGAAGAATCAGGATGGACATGACTGTTACCGCTTCTCTAGTGACTAGTAGTATAGTAAATACCTTATCAAAAAAGAAAAGTAGTATAGTAAATACGTAAAGTTACTGCTCCAGCTGGGGTATGTGGCTATGTAGGACTTGAGTTTGGCCTGGGTCCAGTTTAGTTCCCCAAGAATTTTGTAAAATTTTTCACATTCTCCGTCACATCGAATCTTTAGACGCATGCATGAAGCATTAAATATAAATAAAAAATAAAACTAATTACACAGTTTAGACGAAATCTACGAGACGAATCTTTTAAGTCTAATTAGACTATAATTGGACACTAATTGTCAAATAACAACAAAAATGCTACAGTATCCATTTTGCCAAAATTTTTGCATCTAAACAGGCCCCTGGCCACACAGCACAGACCGAACAGCGAGCGCACTGCCGTGCCAGTACCAAAGGTGAATAAGTGAGTTAATTCAACTGTTGATACACTGACACAGTCAATGTTCACGCTGCCTGCCTCGCGGGACCAGCGGATTGACATCGCGAGAGGAATCCCACGCGTGTTTATAGCGCTGAAGATTTTGCCGCCACGCGCGGACTGGTACCGCGGCACTGCTGCATTTGCCCCGTTCTCCATGTAGGCCTGGTTTAGTTTCCCAAATTTATTCCTAAATTTAACTATGTAAAAAGAAGATTCCTCGTCACATCAAAATATCGGTACATATATGGAGTACTAAATGTAGATGAAATCAAAAACTAATTGCACAGTTTTATTGTACTTTGCGAGACGAACATTTTGAGTCTAATTAATCAATGTTTGGACAATTATTACAAAATAAAAACAAAATTACTACAGTGTCAAATAGTAATTTGGCACACCCTGAGGAACTAAACAAGGCCATATAAGATTTCCGTTTTGGAATGCGGAAAAAGTATATTGGACCATTTTTTTATAGAGAGAAACTCAATGATTTCGGACTGTGTAGTGGTATGCTTCAATGGGCTGTATAGTACAGTAGTACGTGTGCATGTATGCTGTAGAACACATGCAGCGAAGGAAAAGCAGCAATTGAATGCGTCTTCGTCATCTTTGGTGGTTATTGGGCAAAAAATTGTGGTCCTATGATACCTTTCTAGGGTCCTCTTCTTCTACCGACTCCGTGGTGGATTCCTAGCCTTCGGCAAATCGGCAGCAATGGCCAATAGCTTGATCAGACAAAGGAAAAAAAAAGAAATACTTCACTATCCAAGTTTACTAATAGTAAAAACTTTCAAGCTTTGGCTACTAATGCCAACTAAAAATTTACAATAAGATATGCTTCGTTATCACACACACAGAGAGAGAAGAGATAGCCTAGTTTCAAAGGTCGATAACTAAAAACCTATCAGAAGATGATAACAACTCACTTCCTACATGTCCCTAACGGTAAGTATATTTATGTGATCTTATAAAAAATGTATATTTTTGAGACAACATTAAGGGCCAAAAAGGGTGTACCAGATTGATGGTCAGTTATTTCTGTTTCGAGCAGGTTTTATAGAATTGAGCTAATTTTTCTAGCATATCTCTTGAAGATTACCATTAAGGCCCAAAATGAGTCTGTAATTGGTAATAATTAGTAACAGTAAGAAGAGTGATTCATCCAATGATTGATATAAGATGAGGGGAATATCCGCATATATCAAGCATACTAATACTATTGCGCTACTAACTCAGATGCATGGGTCGAATTTTTATTGAATTGCCTGGCTAACAATGGCATGGTAGGAAACATGTAATTGTTTGCATGTTGGTTGAATAAATTTGTTTAAGTTATGGTAGTATGCTTGATCAAAAAGTTATGTTGTCTTTTTGAATAAATATGTTTCCTTAAGTTTGTTTCTTATAATCGCCATGCTTGATGCCAACATAACTTTAGTAAATCATAAACATAAAATTTGAATATTACTTATTTAGTTCTCTTATATATAAAAAAATAGGGTTGTCGGACATATCTTCACTGTTTTTTTACTAATCATATGTCCATATGGTTGCAGTCACCAGTGGCGGGCCTACCTTGATTCAAAGGTATTCAACTGAATACCCAAATTTTTGGACAAAAGAAAATTATACATATATAGTCTATATATGTATATATGTATCAGAAAAAATTATACGAGTATTCTGTACAAAATGCTGCCTAAAATCTAATTTCTTACCCATTTCCTTTCACCACCCGACGGCCCACGAAGGCCCAAGGCGGGGGAGACTGGGCGAGGTGGCGTGCGACTGCGGAGGCCAGACGACCAGACGGTGCTGCGTTCTGAGCGTGGAGGTGGCCTGGTGCGTGGTGGCAGCGGCGGAGTATTCTACTGCTTACTGCAAGTCTACACTCATGTTACTAATGTGTTGTGTGGTGATTATATCTAATTTATTTACTCTTTCTTGATTTAATTTTAGGTGTTTTACATGACATATAAGTGTTAGAATTTAGTAGAGTTTAGGTTGTGAAACAAAATTTAACAACCTCTCATATTTTGAATACCCAAGTTGAAAATCCTGGGCCCGCCACTGACAGTCACAAAAGTACCAGAACCATGAAGATAGTAGCATCCACCGATTCGCTCCACGTTTTGTTGTAGCCCATAGTGCTAGTAGACATCACATTTATTCCCTTTTGAATGGTTGTTCTAGTAGTAATTAGTACCTAAGTTAGATACTACTGCTTCTACAATGATCTTATAACCAACTCGCTAACTAGTTATTTAGTTGAAACCTCCTTTCAAATATTTAATACTGGAACATTTGTTGAGACTTGTTGCTTTACTACATTGGTATGTAGGGAAAGAAAATTGTATATGACATTAGCCATCGCTTGATAATTGGCCTAGATTAAGGGCCTGTATAGATAAGCTAGGAGTAGTTAGACTAAAAATTAGCATAAATTAATTAGGGTTGGCTAGTTAGTAGACTAACAACTAGTTGAAGACTTGGCTAAAAAATTAGTCCACCTATTAGCCCCGGTTTAGATGGACTGTGAGCTAATTTTAACGAATTTTTAGCTAGCTAGCAATTAGCACTTGCATGCAAACAGACCTTGAATGAAATATTTTAAATGAGAACGACATTAAAAATGTAAAAGAAAAATCAAATCTCAGTCCACATGTGAATAGAAAGTCTACTTCAGTTGCCATTACTTTTTAATAAAAAATCGTTTTCGATGGGGCTAACGTGTATTCAATATCTTTATTTCATCTACTAAATCTACATGACCTCCCTGATTGAACTATATATATGTACGAGCACACCAAGATAAATTAATGATGTAAGGAGATATATTATATATGTGTTTGTTAGAATATGGCTAATAAAGTAGCAAACTTTTTAGTTGTATGATGTCATATTATTTGCAGTCCATGTAAAAGCACATACGTATAATAGTTTGTCCACCTTGTTATCGTGTAGATTTTCTTGGAGCCAAGTGCATCAGTTGGTTGTAACTTGTAGGTGTACCATTAGATTTTTTTTCCCTTCTCTTGTCTTCACCCCAACACAACTCTGACGTGGTATCTATTATAATCCACTTACACCTTCTTATTATACTTGCTCTTATAGTTTAGTATGTATATGCCAATAGACATCACATTTATGTCCTTTTAATGGCTGTCTTAGTAGTTACTTGATCGATTAGATACTATACTTGGTCCAAATGCATGTTTGGATCTACAATAGTTAATTGTTTGATCTAGCTAATTGAGTCATGTAGGTCACATTATGTTGTCCATTAACCTAAGCCAACCACTGTGATCGGTTAATAGTTAATACAGAGGTTAGTGAACACCACAAGTACTCCATCGTAGAAAGGCTTATACAGGTAATCTAGAATTTTGTCTTATATGATTTATCTGTTTACAGATTATTTTTATTAAATCTGTTAGATTTCTATATGTTTAACTGTGCTTTAGGATTTGTGCTGCAATTGTCACTTGTCCTTGTAATTGTGCTGGATTCATCCAAGCGCTTCATATACTATATGATTATTATTGATAAACCATTTGCCGAGTGAACCACAACGTACGACCACAGTTATTTTAATTACTCAGTGCTGGGAGCGTGAGAGGCGGTGTTAGCTGCGTCGGTTAATACAAGTTGAATAGTTGATCGTTCCGGTCGGAGGTTTAGCACGCGTGTATGACATGCAAATGCGTACGTGTACCTACCGCGTACCTAGAGATGCTCCCGGCCGGTCAGTACTCAGTATAGCGAGGGACAGGTGGTGACAGGGCTGGTCTTCCAGCTTAATGGCTGGTAAATGTAGTATTGCCGTACTCGGCTAGCTACTCGCGTAGGAGTAGTCGAATGTTTTGGGCGTACATACGCGTACGTTCAGTCAACAACAGCTTCGTTCAGGATAACTGGTACGTACTTGTACGTGGTACGAGGCTGGATGAGCATTATACATGCCACGTATTCAGTCAAGTCGATTTCGTGCTCGTATATATAGAACACAGCAACACTACTCTAACTGTGCTCGTATGGTCAAACGTATAGTGTACGCACCGGGTTCTCTGTTTTTTTTTTTCTCTTTACTTACTCTGTCCCTGTCATTTGTAAACTCACTAGCCCGGCCACACTAGTCATGGCACGGACGCCGGAATGTGCAGCAGTGTACGCCGGAACGGGACGGCGCAACCGACGGCGGTCTCCCTCCCTCCCGTTCCACGCACGGACCGCCGGCCGGGTCTAGCTTGGCTTGGCTACGCCGCAGGACAGCGCCACGTGCCGGTGGTTTACTGCGACGGAAAGGACCGTACCGCCGGCTAGTGGCTAGGTAGGCTATTTTTTATATAGGTACTAGGCTATTGGCTACGTGGCCAATCGTCCGGCGTCGATCGGCCGTACGTGGTCAAAGCATCAGAGATCTCCACCATCTACCCCGGGAGAGGGGACCGGGCAGGTAAATACTAGTACTGTATAGGAATTGGAGTACTGGGTGCGAGCTGGTCAGCTGAGCCTGAGCTGATGATGCACTACTGCAGTCAGTTCGGCCGTGTCCTGTGCTCTGCATACGGACCCTGGGGCTGGGGTTGAAGGATTGACCGATGGACCTGGTTGGTCACCTGAGTCTGGGCCTCCAGCCTCCAGTGACGGCACTTGCGTGCACAAGGATTTCCATCTCTCGACGGAAGCCTCGCTTCAGGCCTTGTTCAGTTCCCAAATTGGAACCCAAACTTGGAACAGTGAATGTCACATCGCACTGTAGCAACTTTTATTTTTATTTGGTAAAAATTGTCCAAACATTGATTAATTAGGCTTAAAATGTTCGTCTCGTAAAGTACAACAAAACTGTATAATTAGTTTTTTATTTCATCTATATTTAGTACTCCATGCATGTGCCGGCATTTCGATGTGACGGGGAATCTTCTTTTTGTATAGTGAAATTTGGGTATATGAATTGGGAACTAAACAAGGGCTCAATTGCAGTTGCAGGGCATGATGTGGTTGATGGCTAAAATCAATGTAACTTAGCTGTCGTTTGGTTGGCTTCTAATTTACTTTACCAATCTTTGGCGAAAGTTCTTGTTCGACTTTTGCTAGCCAAATTTGGTAATGCAAAGTGTAACAAACCAACTAGGCCCTCAACTTGTCGGTGCAGAAAATTTGCACATAGTCCCTGTGGTGACTGCTCATTGGCTATGAGTCAAAGGCAGTTTTATAGTACTTATGACATTCGTGGAACGCTCTATCAACATCGGATCCGTGGCGCAATGGTAGCGCGTCTGACTCCAGATCAGAAGGTTGCGTGTTCGATTCACGTCGGGTTCAAAACCCCGGTCCAAATCGGAATCCCCTTTTTTTTCATATTATATTATTATTTTTCCCTGCTGCCCCGTGTTGGGCCGCACACAAGCTCCTCAGTTTATTGGGCTAACTATTCTAGAATCTGGAGGCCCAGCACCAACCTCCCGGGGCTCCCGGCACACTTTTTATTTTATTTTATTTTATTTTATTTTATTTATGTATAAGTGCTCCCGGCAGTCTCGCCAGTCCGCCAGACGCCCGCAAGGCCACAATGGCACAATCCAACTTATTTTTTCTGAGGGGTCGGTCACAATCCAACTTATCCAAGTAAGCAGCAGACCATCTGACTTTCAAAAAGAAAAAACGAGCCACTGAAATTCCAGAAGCAGAAGACCAACCAATCAACGACTATGCAGTTCTGGAATGGACGTCGTACAGTTGCAAATCTAACGTGCACGCCGCCGAGACGCAAACGTCTCGGGGGGTGAAAACAACGTGCCCATCGGCACGCGTATCTGCCACTTTGTCGCGTGTGCCTAGAGAGCCACGCCTTGACTTGAGCCGTCACCTCGTCGACGGAGAAACTCGCGAGCCCCCGTCCCGTGACAGGCGCATGGATGCCGACTCGTTTTCACTGCGTGCGTGCGTGCGTGCTTGCGTGAGCGATCCATGGATCCATCGCTACGTGCCAGGCTGCCAGCGTCCGTTGCTGAATGCTGACGCTGCCCGATCGACCCATGCCGATTGCCGACACGCCCTGTCTCTGTGTATGTGTATGTGTATGTGTCCATGAATGCATGCATTTGCGGTGGCAAAGCCTGTTTGTCACCTGTGCTGCTCGTGTGCGTGGCAATAGCTAGGGAGCTGGCTAGTGATGATGACCGGAAAGAAGCTTACAAAATATGCTGAGGGGTGCGGAATATTTTCCTCGTGTCACGCAGAGCGATGGCTTTGGCACGGGGCAGTTGGTAAAGTTCGTCCCCCCAATCCCCCTGTATCCGAATCTGGCAAACGCACGCCCCACCTCGAGGTTTGTTCTTGCTGTTCCTTTTGTTCTCAGTAGGGTTCCATCACACGTCAGGGTCGGCACGCGGATGACCATATAAACTCCTACTTCTCCCTGTTATGTAGTAGTACGTCGCTCTATACATTACACGTACTCCTGCCCCTTTTTATCTATATTTCTCGCTTCTTCATAGGTCAAACGTACTCAACTCTGATAAAATATATATTAAAAAATATTAATATTCATGATATATAATTAGTAACACTAGATAACTCGTTGAATCCATTTTTATAATAAATTGATTTGGACATACAAATGTTACTGACATGGATATGACGTCAGGAGTCTCAAAGCCTTATCAAATCAGATCTCCTGTACGGCCTAGCACAAATCTTTAATAATCGATATAATGGAGGAACTTAATTCCACAGGGGATGTTGTTGTCCATGAGGTACGGAATATACTAAACAAAACCAGCGTGAGTGGAGGTGTCCGGGCCAGGGTTTTTTTTACCGACCGGTTTCCGGTAACCGCCGGCCGGCGGTAGCGGTTTACCGGTCGGTTTACCGGTAAACCGGTCGGTAACCGGCCGAATTCAAATTTGAATTCAAATGTTCTTCGGTTCGGTTTCCGGTCGGTAAACCGGCCGGTTTGGAGCGGTAACCGGCCGGTTTGGCCGGTTTACCGCTCGGTTTGAGTTTGGAATTTTTTTTTCTTTTTTTTCAAACTTCTATACGTATAAATAAATACTAAACGAACTCGAATTTGAAAAATTTTTACACCATTGGCTTCTATAAATCATGAACTATTTTTAGGAATTTTTTCAGCATTTTTTGTTTTTTTCAAATTTTAAATTTGAATTTGGGGGCCTTAACG